>VZTL01052057.1:4653-96917 GCA_013400535.1 Scopus umbretta | reverse complement strand
GGGGGGGACGGGACGCACACAGCGGGGACCGGGGGGCACCGGGAGCCGGCTCGGGCGGCGCGTCCTTCCCCGCCGGCCGGCCTGCCCTGCCCTTCCCCGCCGCCGCCATGGAAGGATGCGTGTGTGTCCCCCCCCGTGCCCCCCGCGGGCGGCCGCTCTCCCCGTTTTCTCCCTCTTTGCCGGGTTCTGGGGACTTTCAGCCCGCCCGCCATCCCGTTTTCCTCTGGAATCCGAAGTTGTCCCCGCAGCCAGGCCGGAAAGTTGGAACTGGGCGCCGCTGCGGGAGCCGGCGCCGGGGGCCCCTGGGGACCCGGGCTCCCCCCGCTCCCCGGGGACGCCCCGACAGCCCTGCGCCCCCCATAACCGGGGCTGCTGCTGCTCCCGGCGCCGGGTTTGCCTGCAGCCGGTCTGGTGGCACTGGGAACATGTTTACCCAGCCGTGAGGCTTGTCTGTCTGTCTGTCCAGCCTCTCCTGCCAGCCGCTTTTTTTCCAAGCTGCGCACGTCTGGTTCCCTGCTCTTATTGATCTATTCAGTAAATACTTCAGCGAGCTCCTCAGCTCAATGGCCGGGCTTTTGAATGTGCAAGGGGCTGCTCTTGGCAGCCTGAGCGCCTTTGGGAGCTGGCAGCCCAACCAGCCGGGAGCCGGCGGTGGAGAAGTTCCTCGCAAAGCCTGGATTCGTGGGGCAGGAGGCCGGTTTTTCCCCCTTTAAAAGCAGAGAGATGGGGGGGGTACCATGCTGACTCTCGGCAGCTTTCCTCTTACGGATCCCCTCTGTCCAGATGGGAACAGCCCGGCGAACGCCAGAGACTGGAGCAATTGATTAGCGAGGGCTTTTTTTGGTGAAGGTTTTTCTGTCCCCATTCTTCCCCCACCTTGGAGCGAAGCCGCTGGCGTTTGGTGTCGTGGCAGCGCCTGACCCGTCACCGGGTCAGAGGGATGGAGGACGTTCGGGCAAATGCCAAATCCCTGCTCCAGATTAGTATCTGGGGCCGCAGGAGGCTGGAGCCTGCGGTTTCCATCCCTCCAGCCCTTCCTCGCCCTGCTGCGGGTCCAGGCGCTTAATTAGCGTCCCTTGAAGGGAGGTGGCAGGAGCAGAGCAGCTCGTGGCACCCCACAGCCACCCCTGCTCAGCTGACACCCGCAGGCTCGTTAGCGCAGGGTTGATTGACCCGCTGGCACCGACGCGGCGGGCTCAGCGGGGTGGGTGACGGTTAACAGCGGAGCCCACCCGGGTCGCCTGCTCCCACCCCGCTCCCAGGGACCCCAGGTCTTGGAGGCATCGTCCCCTGCTCGGTGGCTCAGAGCAGCCAGTGGATCCAGAAGTTCACGGGGGCGGGAGGGACAGGCATCACTCATTGCATAAGCTCCGTTGCCTTTGGAAACAAGGCTGCAGAATGATGATGTGCTGGGGGGCGGGAGGGGGAAGTTCCTCAATCCTCTTCTCCACCCCATGAGCTGGAGCGGGGCAAAAGCCAGCGCAGAGATGTCCCCTCCTTCCAGCGGCACGTTCCCCTCCCGAGGGGTTCCCCTTGGGGGTGGCGTTGGGGGTGAGGTGCCGTTCCAGCCCCGCAGAGCCGTG
Source organism: Scopus umbretta (assembly GCA_013400535.1). Lineage (NCBI taxonomy): Eukaryota > Metazoa > Chordata > Aves > Pelecaniformes > Scopidae > Scopus > Scopus umbretta. Next base: position 95,334 of record VZTL01052057.1, on the reverse strand, counting down.
GGCGGCCCAGAAGGGCGAGGGGTCCTCCGGACAGCTGGGGAAGGAGCTGTGCGAGTGTCTGTGGGCAGGAGGATGCAGAGGGGGCTCTCAAAGCCCCCCGCTCTGGCAGGGGTGAGGCTGGGAAGCTGAAGGTGGCACCTGAGCTGGTGCCTTGGCCCCAGCGGTCCTGGCCCGGCTCTGCTTTCCCTGGCCGCAGGTCTCCTGCTGCTTGAGCCTGCTGCAGGCAGGGCTGAGCTCGGCGTGGTGGGGCTCTGGGGGAACCGTGGCAAAGCCCGTGCTGCTGGGAGTGGGGCGCAGGGTCCTCGTCCTTGTCCAGAGACCCAACTCCCTGCACCCACTGCCTCGGTTTGCGCCCCCAAACCGCTGCCTCGGTTTGCAGCTCTGGAAGCTGTTCATTTGTTCCTGGCTTTGGCTGCAGGAGAAAGGGGAGGCAAAGTCCAGCCGGTGGGACGGCGAAGCTCTTCCATGGGGACAGAGGGCACCGATGCGCAGCTCCTGTCTGCCGGAGCTCCTCTGCTGCTCGCTGGGTGGTGTGGAGCTTCCCTGGGTCCCGCTGCCTCGGGGGGCAGAGCTGGGGAGCCTTCGGGAACGGAGTGAGGGCAGGCAGGGATTGCCTCACTTCTGTTCTGGAAATACCTGTGGTTAAGGGTGGCTGCGGTGTTTCGGTGCAGCACTTCCCTCGTGCCGCTTTGGTGGTCTGGCACGTCTCGTGCGCGCGAGGGGGGCATGTGGGCACGCGTGCACGCGCGCTGGTTTCCTGGGCATGCGTGGACGTGCCCAGAGCTGCGCTGGGTTCAGCAGAGGTGAAGAGAGGAGAGTGTTTGGGGGCTGCTGGGAGGAGAAGGCAGGAGCTCTTGGAGGGGCTGCCGCAGGGACCAGGACTGCCCACGGGGACCGGCCGGGGGCTCCTCCGTGCGATGGCAGGGAGGTGAGGGTGCCCGGCATCCCTGCGTGGAGCATCCAAGTGAGACCCTCTGCTCTGCAGAGCTTGGGGTTCTTGGGAGCCCTGTGGGTCTCTGCCCCCGCACGGGAGGTGTTGTGGGATGCCAGCATGGTGCTGCTGTCCGGAGCGGAGGAGTCTGGAGTCCGGAGGAGAGGGCTGGGCCCCGTCCTGCATGCTCCTTGCCCCGTGACATGCACTGATGTGGAGGAGGATGGGGCAGCGGTGGAGCATCCCTGGCAAAACCTGGCAGCGCTGCCCGTTTTGGGGTGAAGCCGAGGCGTTGCCATCTCGCTGCTTCCAAAGCTGTTTCGAGGCGCCGTGGGTGGCGTGGAGGTGGGAACAGCTGCAGTGTCCCCCTCGTCTTTGGTGTCTCAGCCCCACCACTCACCCTTCATCTTCTCTCCGTGCCGTTCCCACGTGCTCCGTGGGAGCCTGTGAACTGGGAAGGAGTGGGGGTTCTCGCACCCTCCAGCTGGTGATGCTTTTCCTCTGGTGTCAAATACCAGTCGGGCTAATTGGGAGCAAATCTGCCCTGGTCCTCCCTGCTCCTCAAAGGTTCTGGCCCCTGGAGTCTCCTTTTCTGGAGGAACTGGCTCTGCTTTGGCATTCATTGGTTCCTCTTTGCCACCAGCCTGTACTTGATCCGCAGCTGCCCGATGCAGCTGGCTTTCCAGCGGGGCAGGGATGGTTGCCTGTCCGCTGCGTCGGCCGGTGTGGGCTCTGCTCTGCTCCACACGGCATCCCCGTCTCCTCGCAGAAAAGGCAGGATCAGAGCGGAAAAGCAGAGACAAGTTAAGGGAAAAGCTGAGTCAAATAGCTGCTGCGTGGGGGCCCCAGCAACACAGCCCTCGAGTCCCTTGGGGGGGACAGGGTGGTGACACCAGCAGCTTTGAGGCGGGAGGGTTGGCCCCAAAAACTGTCCTCCTGCTGTCCAGGATGAGGGTGTTTGGGAAAGGACCACGTGTGGGTTGAGCTCGGCCCCTCTCCTTCCCTCTCTGGGAGGGTGCGGGGCGACCTCGCTGCTCGAGGGCTGTGGTAGCATCCCGGTTATCTCCCGGTGTTTGCCGCGGTTGTGGGCTGAGGATGAGGAGGGTGATTGAGGATGGGGCAGGGCGAGCAGCCCTTTGGGCAGAAACCATGAGCGTTGTTACCGGTCGTAGAGGTGACCGTGGTGGCGACGTTGGGTGCGCGGGGATCCGTGGAGCAGCGCTGGCGTGCACCGTGGATTGCCTGGTGCTGCGCTCCTGCCAGCGGGTTATCGCGCGGCTCGTTCCTGTGCAGCAGCAGCGCGAGCAGCCGGTGGTGGAGAGGAGGGAGCTGGTCTCGCTGTCAGGTGGATCCTGCCGACGAGGTCTCGCCACCATCTCGCGAGTGCTGGGGAAGGTCTACAGGGAGCAGGGCTGCCCCTGTGCTCCCGCTGCCCCTGCTCTGGATGCCTTCCCCTGGGGACGGGTGCCCACAGCCTGGGCTTTTGCTGCCCGGTGTGGCACTGATGTCCCGGGAGGCAGGAGGAGCTGAGACCCGTGCCTGTGACCACCCACAGCGCTCTGGGATTTTAGCTGTGCCTTTGGGATGACTTCCCGTGCTCCCTGTGGATGGCCTTTCAGTGGGACTTTGGCCAGCTCGGGCCCCAAATTGCCTCTCTGAAACAGCACAGGCAGTATGTGCCCCTGCAGGTGGCCTTTGCCCTGGGAAGGGGATGCTTCTGAAACTGCGGGATGGCCCAGGGCATTGCAGTCAGGGCTTGGGTGCTGAGGAGCCGTTGGGTGGGACAGGCTGTGCTGTGGTCCTGCTGAGTCAGCACGGTGGTAACCAGTGGGCAAGACTGCGGCTTTGTCATGGAGCAGAAGGTTCCTATTTCAGTTGCTGAAATTATTTCAGCTCCCAGATCTGTGTCGAGCACCTTCTTTGGGCCAGCCCTGCAGATAAAATCCTTGCTCTGGTGCCCCGACACCCCTCCTTGGGGCTGCGCCTCTCCGAGAGCCGCCTGCCTGCCTGCGGCGCCTCGGGCAGCGTCTTGGCCAAGCGCGACGTCGTTCTGCTCCCGGCTCATCCCAACAAGTTGCGGGGCTCAGCTTCAGTTACCCGGATGAATCCAGCAGTCCCAGCGTTGGGAAATGGGTTCCTTGGAGATGGTCGCTCCTGGTCGCGGCAGCGCGCAGCTGACTGGGCTGGCGAGCGGTGGATATGTCTGCCCGTTTCCTTCCTGTGGCGCCTGCTTTGCCAGGCAGACAAGACTCTCCTTGCGCTTGGACTGAATTTTATCTCTGTCACCTCCCGGAGAGCGCATCTGGCTGCGTTCCCGTGGATGTCCCTCTCCGTGCGGGGAGGCTTGGCCATCAACCGGGAGCCGCGGGCTAGGGTGCCTCCGGCGGCCTGTCCCCCTCTGCCCTTGCTGTGGGTGCGCTGCTCCCCAGGATCCCGCCGGGTCCTCTACGTGAAGCACCCTCTGTTCCCCGGGGAGGGGGTGCTGGTGCATTTCTGGGTCCGTTTGCGCTGTGGCCTTGCAGAGGAGAGCCGGCGGAGGCCACCGAGCCCTATTGCGTGCTGGGGAGCCGCCGGCACCGTTGGTGCTGGGCCGAGTGCTGTGCGCATGGCGGGGGGTGGTCCGGTGGTCCGTCTCGGGGGGCATGGAGCATGGAGGCATGGAGCGTGCCTGCTGTGCCCCATGCGGGACCCTGTGGGCGGCTGGGGTGGCCAGCAGCACCCGGGCTTGAGGTGGCACGTGCCGGGGCCTTGCCAAGCGCCTGGGGAGGTTTTGCATCTGGCATGGTCTTCTGCTGGCTTTCCCAAACAGAGCGTCGGCGCCATCCGCGCTGCAGCTTGTCGTCGAGGGGATGCATTTTCCACTCCTTTGGATTTTGCAAGCTGGTGCAAGACTGACTTAAGCTATTTACAGACCAGTTTTGCTGTTGACTTAACTTTTCAGTCCCTTCCATTTAATGTACCTTGGCAGGCTGACCTGCCAGCGGCAAGCAGCAGCAAATATTTTCAGCATTTTCTAATTCGGCTCAAACTTCTTGTTTTCTTCATTCTGTGCCTCTTATTTTAAGAAGGAAAAGTACTGGGTGGGCTGTGAGGACTGTTTTGCTGGACGTTGTTCTGTTGTGTGAGGTTGCTTCCCCCAACGCAGTCCAGCCATTTCTAGGGCTAAATATAGACTCACAATGTCCTTTCTTAGCCAGGGGAGCGGAGCAGACTAGAGCTGCAATCATGCAGATGCTTTGCAGGATCAGAGACGGTCCCAGCACTGCTTGAAGCGAAGGGCTTGTGGGGTTGGCAGCTGAAATGTTGGATAATGACCTTGCTGGCAGCTCAGAGCTTCTCCGGTGGGACGGTGCTCAAGGTACCGCCGAGGGGAGGGACGGGAAGAGCAGCCTCGGCTCCGGGGAGTGTCAGCCTGCGGGGAAGGTGAGAACACATCCGTAATGTCCAAAATGTGTGGTCTGAGGCGTCGGTGGGAATTGTGGATGGCCGGGAGGGAGTCTAATTGAGTTAGAAGTTGCATCTTTAATTGAGTGGACTAATTAGCCTCTTGCAAGATGCTGTTTCTCCAAATGAGACCGCGGCAAGGATGGGCGGGCGTTGACGGTCGCATCCTGGTGCACGAGCTGGTCGGTGAAGGGCGAGGTGAGCTGCAAGCGTGCAGCTCACTTGGTAAATAATGGGGGCTGCTGGCGTGACGGGGCGAGGGAAGTAACCGCTGCTTTCAGACTTGCTACTGGGCTCAGGGCTGTGGTGTCCATCCCTTGGCAACTGAACTGAGGAGGAGGGTTTCAGCGGGGGGGGACGAAGGCTTTCTGAGCCATCGTGCCGCTGCTTCTCTGCCCCGGCCTTGCTGGGGGTGGCTGGGTTTTGTTTGCTGTGGGCTGCCAGGCTAATTGTTATTTTAATCTGCTGAGAGCTTTGAAACGCATCAATCTAGTCCATTTACTTAATATGGTGCAGCTCTTTGTTTGCAAGCGCCGCTGCAGCCATCTGAGCGCGGGGACCGAGCGCTTGCTGGGTCCCGGATTCACATAGTGGTTCATTGTAGCTGGTGAACAGTCAAGCGGCTCTGCCGCTTGTGCCGCTGGTGAGATGGGCTGCGCCGGGGTGCCCGCACCTTGTGCTGCTGTGTCAGGCTCTTTGGGGTTGAGTCCCTCCTGGTGCCCCCTCCGCCTGCTTTGCTGCACCCTAGAGGGGGCAGAGCCCCTCGATGCCACAGCGGCACGCGCCGGCGCACCACAGACGTGCCCGGTGACTTTCTGTTTGTGCCGTGCTCAGAATTTGAATATCGTGGCCTAAAGGATTGTACGTGGACGCAAACGCTCGTGCCACGAGTGTGACGCTGCAGCACCGGGGAGCAGCAGTACGCTCCACCACCGCCTGCCCTTCCCGGCTCTGCAGGCACCAGACCGCCTTGCCGATGGTGGGGCTGCTGGCGTGTGCCCACCCGCAGCTGCTCGGAGCAACCTTGTTCGGGGACAAGCGCGTTGCCCGTCCTCAGCTGCTGGCGGCGATGCCCCTCGGTTGTACCCGGCTGGGTTTGCGGTCAGGAGAGCGGCTCCAGCTGATGCACAACAGTCGAGGGCGGCTCTGACCCCGGGGGGGGCAGTGGGATATCGAAGCGCGCAGCGCTTCTGGCAGCCCCGTCCTCCCGTGGACGCGCATGCCGGCTCGGTGTCAGACCCTGTCCCTCCGGGCAGCCGGCATGCGGAGGGGAGCTGGAAGAGGGCCCTGAAGGCTTTCCTCCTGGCGCTCGGCGCCACGGGCGTCGTGGTGCCTTTTTATTGTTTGGAAAAGGAAGCACTTGGGTTTAATACTTCCTGCGGCAGCCGCCTTCCTAGTGGTCCAGGCGGATGCTACGGGGCGCTGGGAGCAAACACAGCGCGGAGGGTTGGGCTGTGCTCACGCCTCCACCCCGGGGCTGGCCGCTGCCTTTGCCCCTTGGTGGGGACCCGGGATTCCTGGGTTATTTCCAAAGAGGGAAATACCCTCCCCCAGTCCTGTAAAACGTCAGCCAAAATGTCTGCAGGCCGCTCGCCTCATCTGTGCCGTGGGACGCATCCCTGGGCTGCTCCCGGGGGCTGCTCCGTGGCAGGGCCAGTGGCCCCAAGCCGGCTCAGGATCCCTGGGTCGGTGCCTGCACCGCGGCCCCGCTTCGTGCTGCAGCCCCTGGCTGCCACTGGCCCTTCCAGATGGGTTTGCTCAGCGTCTCCTCTCACAGCCCGGAGCGTGTTTTCCCCACGGAAGAGCAGATTTGGAGCCTAGCACTGTGCTTACTCACCAGCTTGGTCTTCTCTTCCGCAGCTGCTCCGATGCCATCATCCCTGGAAACCCACTCGGCCCAGCCCCGTGCCCTTTTGGCTGTGTAAAATCGTAAAGCTTCTTTTTCTGCAACTTGCAGAAGGTAAAATCAGGCAAACCAGGATCTCTGACCCACAGGAACCACCTTGGAGCGTCCAGGCTGCTGTGGGCGAGCAGTTCATTGCTGGTATAGCCGAGCTGCGCTGGTGGAGATGCTGAGGGGGTAGTGTAGTGTCTGGGACACAGCGTCAGAGCAGACATAACCGTACTGGATTCCTCTTTAATCATTTTACCAGTTATAAACAGATGGGACATTTCACCATGCCAAGGGTTTTTTTTTTTTTTTTTTCCCTTCTACCTCTTAAAATACAGCCGAGCGGGTGTCCGGGAGCGGAGTGCTGCCGAGCAAACCTGCCCTGGTCCCTTGGTCTGGGGGCGTGCGGAGATGCGGCGGGGTAGTTCTGATTTGCACAGCTGATCCGAGCAGCAGCAGCGACAAGCGTTGTGTAGTGGCCCCAAATGCAGCTTTAGGGTTTGCTCTGTTGGATTCCCCCCCTGCTGTGGTTTGGAGCTCACCGTTTGGGTGGTGGCTGCGGCTTGCGGGCACCGCGGGGCTCTGCAGAGCTCTTGCCACGGCGGCTTGGTTGCTAATGTCCGGGGCTGGAGCTGCGGCAGGAGGGACTGTGCCGGGCTGGTGCGGCAGCCAGGAGAGCGGCGCAGGGATGAGCTCCGGCATGGACCCCCTCGAGATGCGGGGCTGTGCGGCCGCCCGAGGATGCTGAGATGCTGCAGCTCTGCAAAGCCACCTCAAAGCTGCTGCAGGCCGTGGCTTCTTGGGGTGTGCTGTCAAGGAAACCCCAAACCTTCCCCTGTCCCGTGCTGCCGCCTCGCCGGGAAGCACGTGCTTGGTGTGGAAGCTGCCGCGTGGCCTGTGCCTCGAAAGCGCTGGCTCAGGTGTGGTGTCCGCCGGCAGGAGGGCTCTTCCCCACCCTGGCTGAGAGGCAGCAGTTTTTTGGGGCTGTGTCCTCACGGGCCGGTCGGGTTTGCTTTTGGGGACCGGGATGGTGCGGTGGCTCTGTGACCTTGTCCTCCCCAGAGCTGGGAGATGCTCCCCACAGCGCACGGGTCCCCAGAGGATCAAGGAGGGGACCTGGTGGCTGGAGACAGGGCTGGGTCTCCAGGTCCCTGTCCTTGTCCCGCTGCTCTCCGGCCTCCGGATGAGTGAGCGAGGATGGGTGAGCGAGGGGGGTGACCTCGGCTGGGGTGGGACCCCTGGGTGCACCCTGGTTGGGACCCACAGGGGTGGCCACCCCAAGGTGGCCGGTGGGTCACCACATCCACGGTCCCCACAAGCTGGGGCTGGCTGGGTCGTCCCTGGAGCGGGAACTGTGTTCACACGGGCAGGTGGACCAGAATCCAGAGCAGCTCCCCGCGCAGACACGCTGCTTGGGAATAAAAGTCCCTTTATGCCGGAATAATTAGTGTACTCAGAGCATGCTAATTATTCTGGGATAAAAGTGACTTTTATTCCGGCAGAGTGTCCTCTCAAAGGGCCCTTTCTGCTCGCTCCCGGGGCACAATAGTTGCTCTGCTCCGTTTCCCCATCTCAGACAAAGTCCTTATTTGCGAAGCCAGCGAAATTGAGTTGACTAATGAATTAAGGCCAATGGTTTTGGCCTGGCTCCAGCACTTTGAAAGCCTTGGCGAGCTGATGCCCATCCCGGGCAGGAGGAAGCGCAGCACCCTCCTGCCCCAGCAAAGCCCCCGCGGGCTGCCTTCGGCCCCAGGCTCTGCTGCCGAGCTCCGGCAGCATCCTGCCCCCTGATTCAGCTGTCCAGATGAAATGCCTATTAATCTATAATGTGCAATTGCTTTATTGCACAATGCAGGCAGGTCTCTGGAGGAAGCGTTATCAGCTTTAGCCACAAGCCATAAATAACTGCCTCCAGTGCGGAACACTATATTCTGTTTGGGTTCCCAACTGCTGAGGGTATAAACATCCCACTTCTTATTGCTAGAATAAATAAAGGGAAAAAAACCTTCTGAGCAGGCAGATGAGGCGGGGGGCCTCTGCACCAGCCCCCCTGGCTGGCGGGGTCTCCTGCCTGCAGCCGCTGCCCTCTCCCCATCCTTTCCCTGGGGAAGGAGAAGGGCCAGCCCTGGCAGAGGGGTGGCGGGGGGAGCGGGGCATCCCCCCGGCAGGGATGGCCGCCAGCCAGGGACGGCTGCAGCGCGCAGCCCATCCAACTGCACCGAGAGAACTTAAGCCCCTTTCTCTTGGCTGCAAATGCTTTTTGCTTTTTTTTTCTTTTTCTTTTTTCCCCTTTTTTCATTTAAATTGCAGATAAGCCGCAAAAAGAGAAAGAAATCAAAAAAGCATGATTCTTCCTTGAAACACCCTCCGCTGCGTGGCTGGAGCCTGCCCCTTCTGCCCCTCCCCACCACGTTTTGTATGATCAAGCTCTTTTTTTTTTTTTTCCAGTTCTGAAAATGCTGTGGATTCGTTTCATCTGGTTCCATCTCCTGCCATTTTTCAGCTCATTCTTCTGCGGACCTCTCCGTGGGGCCGGAGGCAGGAGGGGGATGAGGGGGATTGCACTCCAGCACAGATCTCCCAGCTTCTGAATTCGGTTTAAAATGCAAATTTTTTTTTTTAAAATTTTTTTTTTTTTTAATGCATTTCATCTGAAGGCAGCAGAGCTGCCGGGGAGCGGGAGGGGAAGGGGCTGGGCAGGCGGGGGGAGCACATTCCTCCCAGCGCGTCCAGATTTCCTGATGCGTGTTCGCATTTAAATCATCTCCCCCTGGATCTGTTTGAAGTCAGGTGACGGCGGTGCTGCTGGGGCCGAAGGCAGCCCTTGGGAGCTACCATATGATTTTATTCCTCTTCCCGCTCCCCACTGGGCACGGATGCTCTTGGGCAGCCTCCATCTTCCATCCTCCCTTAGGGGCACGTTCTTGCCCCCCCCTGCCCATGCATCGTCCTTTTCTCCCCGGTCGTCTTTCCCCTTTCCTCCTTTGTCTGAATTTGGGAGGCAACGGTGGCAGGTCCTGCAGCTGGTAGAAATCCCGTCCCGTCCCCATGCATTGGGTGGGCGCCGGGGACGGACCCTGGGGTGCTGGGCCTCTTCGGGGTGGTGTGTGCCGAGGGCTCTGCCGGGACTTCTCCCTCGTGCCGTTGGGTTGCGTCACCTCTCCCTGTCCCAGCCATTGGGACTCTGCTGCCTGGAGGGAGCCGGGCTTGTCCCTGGAGCAGACTGGGATGTCGGCATCCCAGGCTCCCCCTCCCTGGCGCATCCCGGGGTACCCGGTGCAGGAACTCCGTTGCTCCCAGTGTTTGCCCTGGCGTCCCCCGTGCCCCTGGGGAGAGGTGGGTGTCCCTTGCCGTGAGGAGCGCCCGGGCGGGCGATGGGAGGGTGGGCAGAGCGCGGCAAGGGGCCATCTGGGCACGCAGTCGGCCTCTGGGGACAGCGGGGTCGAGGGCCAGGCTGTCCCCGGCAGGGTGACGGGCTCCTCGCTGAGTGCTTAAACGCTCGGCGTGGCCTTGAGGGGGCTGCCTGCGAATCTGGCAGCAGATGGAAGCCATCCTGCCTGTCCCTGCCGGCAGCGGGATCTGACGCGTGAGGTGACGGCCCCGACCGTGCCCCGGGATGGGGCTGGGGGAAGACGGGATGGGAGCTGCCAGCTGATTCTCAAGAGCATCCCACCCTCAGAGCGGGGGAGACGAGCAGAAGCCGGAGATGAGAAAGCAGGGAAGGCACCGGCATGCTGCGGGGTGCGCCGGATCAGCATCCGAAAGCAACGGTTGGGTGGGGGGCTCTGCCAGCGCTTCTCTTTGGTTGGATTTTTGTTGTTTTCAGCTCCTCTCCTCAATGTTTCTAAAAATCAGGCGAGTCGCAGCAAAGCTGCTCAGGAGCCTTTCCGACTGCCCTCGTCCTTGGCCGGGGCGTGCTTTTCCAGCTGGAGCCTTTCCTATGAACGGTGTTTTGCTGCCGTTCAAAGGTCTTTCTGGCAAAGTGGAGGCGGGCTTTTTTTCTTGAAACTGTCTGTTGTTTTTTTTTAATGTTAGCGCCTCGTGATTTAGATGCAATAGGCAGACTTGAAAGGAAAAGGGGGGAAAAAAAAAAAAGTATTTTAAAGTCAATATTTGCTTAGCAATTGGATGGGCCCCTCCCCCCCAGCGCATACCTGCGGCTTCTCCGGTGGGAATGGCTGGGAGCGCACAGCAACGTCATTCATGGAAGCTGCGGCTGGGATGGAGCAGCGGATCTGGTTTGAATCTTCCCGTTGGAGGGGGCCGGATGGAAGAATTGCAAAAATGCATTTGAACTCTTTAGACATCTTGTATTTAAATGCAAAACAAACAAATAAGCCTTCCTTCCCCTTCCTCTTGAAAAAAATGTGCCTACAAACTTTAGGTTTTGTTATTTTAAATGTCTCTATTACCCTGTCTAGCTTTTTGGAGCCAAAGGACCCTTAGTCGTCAGCTTGCAAATTCTGCACAAACCTCTGCAGTAGTGCTGTGCCCCTGCGGGGATTTGGGCTTTTAGCATCAGCCTCGTGGCTTCTGTGCCGAGCCCCAACCCCTGGGCCAAGGGAGTACGAAAGAGCCGAGGGGGGCACGTGCCTCCGTGCTTTATCCTTTCCTGATGTCTGTTCCAGTGGCTGCAGAGAAACTCTGGGAAATCTGAAGAGTCCTGAAAGCACAGGAAAGGAATAAATCACATTTTTTTTCTGAAATTCAGGGACAAAGGATGGATGATGTGGGGGAGAAAAATGAAAGTATAAGGTGACCCTGATTTTTGTGTTTGGTTAATTGGGTGACTCGGACAATCTTCCAGCTTGGTGCCATAGCACTGCATGCCGGCACTTCCCGGGGGGTCCCACCAGGGACAGGGGCTCGGCTGTTACTGGGGAGAGCGGCCTTGGAGTCATGGTACGCTCCAGCCAAGGGATGTCTTGAGAGCTGAGTCGGCAGGGAGGGACAGAGGGACGTGGGACGAAGATGTGACGTTCAGCTGGCTGATGGGACAGGCTCTGCCCGGAGAACGGCACAAGTGGCCAAAACGATGACTGGGAGCAGAGCAGATCATAGCAGCGGCTTCCACCGCCTTGGCATGTGTTAAGCCTTCTTGGCACGTGCTGGCACACCCGTCGTGCCGACGCGCTCAGGATGGCAGTGAGCTCGACGGGGCTGCAGCTCGGCGGCTGCCAGCTTTGCTCACCGGGGCTTTGCCGTCCCCCCTGCTCCAGGGTCCAGTGGTTTCCTGCCTGGCTTTTGCCTTCCAAAACAACCCGGTAGATTTTTGTTCGCCGAGGCGAAGCGCGCGCGTGCGGTGTTGGGAGCTGGGAGCGTCTAGCTGGGTGTGCCGCGCACAGGGCTCTGGCTAGCCCAGGGCCACGGGGCGCCTGGCCGGGGCTCTGCAGGCCACCGACTCCCTGTTGCCCCTCGGACCCGGCAGCTGCCGCTGTCCTGGCAAATTCCTGCTGCCGGGGCCGAGCCCGCGTGCCGGGCAGGTTTACAGACTGCAGGGTGAGCCCGGCTCTGCGCGGCGCGGGAGGCGTGTGCGTCGGCAGGCTCCTCGCCGCGCGAGATGGGGTGTGCGAGCGTGGACGGGAGGGGGTAGCTCGGGACGGAGACCTGGGAGGAATGTGGAGTACATTTATTTTTCTCCCTCTCGTGCTTTCTTCCCCCCCACCCCGAACATCTGTTTTGCAAATCACACTCATTCCAGTCCCTATTTATGGCCAGCCTTGTTTCCTTTGCAAAGTAGCGGCCAGCCACCTCCTCCTGAGGAGGGGAGGAGGAGTTGGGCTGAAGAGGAAAGTACGGCTTGCTCGGGGAAGGAGTTCTGTAATATTTTTGCGGTTTGCTTCCAGTCGATCTAGGTTTTTATGCCGTACTCATCTGTGCACCGAAGGTAATTTGGTTTCTGCTCAAGGTGAAGACCTCCTGCTCACCAGCCTCCTAAAATAGTCCATTTAAATGGAAGTGTCGATTTCTTGCTTTAGCCAGAAATGAAATGTGTTTTGTTGTGTTTCTTTAACAGCCCTTTTCCCCAACCTGCTGCACTCTAATGCGAAGCCTCCAGCTGCCCGTGCCCGTGGGACAGCGGGAGGTGCGGCCGGGCTCTCGGTCCCCGTTCCGCCTGGGAAGACCCTGCTGCCACTCCGTGCCCCCGCTGGTGGGTCTGCTCCCACCCCAGGCCGGAGAAGAAGGATCCCCTTTCTTGCACCCAAATAACCATTTCCCCCCCCCCCCCCCCCCCACCCGACGCCAANCCCCAAAAACCCTTCCCCCCCCCCCCCCCTTTTTTTTTTTTAGTACCTTTTTTCCCCCTCTGTCCCCTTTGAATTACTTTTAAGCAGGGATCTCTCCTCTGACTGCCAAAGAGGGACGTGTTTTCCGCGGACGGCTCTCGCAGCTGTCCTGGCCCCGCTCTGAGCTGGCCATTGTGCGCTGCATGAAGGCGCCTTTATTCTCCGACCCGGAGCTGGAGCTCCGCTCGCCGCTGCCATTGCCGCTTCTTCTGGTGCGGCCGCCTGGCTTTTGGAAAGAAATTTGGCTCCGTGTGAAGGATGCATTAACGGACACCTTCTCTAATTGTCCACCTGGCACTAAGGCATCTCGAGACTTACTCTGGGGCCATTTAACTCGATGGGAACATGCTGTGCAAGAACAGAAAGTGCGTGGGGTTGCCGAGGAGCCTGGAGAGCTGGCTGCCAGAGAGGGGAAACGATCTCCTTCCCTCCCCCTGCCCGGAGCCACAGCAGCCGTCGGCCGAAAGCTGCTCTAGAAACCGCGGGGCCTCGCGCTGGCGACGCCGTCCTCGTGTTCGGGAATGGCGGAGGGGGGACGGCCGGGGGTTTGAGCTGGGTTCGGGTGCGGCTTTACGGGGGGTTAACGTGCCCGGCGGTGGCAAGGAGCAGCAGAACTGCTCCCCGGGGTCTGCCTGCGCCGAGGGAAGGACTGAGCCGGAGCATTGCTGCCTCTCAGAAGGGTGGGTGTGAGCAGGGTACGTGTCCACGGGGGTGGCTTTCCTTGAGGAAAGCCATGACACGTGTGCAGCCTGGCAAAGCATGCACCAGCAATGTTTCAGTGCTTGGAAGAAATCCCACGTGTTCTGCTCCTGCGTGGGGGAGCTGCTGCCAGCAGCAGGAGAACCTGCTCTGCTCCAAGCCTGAGCGCAGCCAGCCCTGGAGACGGGGCTGCTCCGCAAGGTGTGGGTGCTGGTACTTAGGGACGATGTCTTCGAGCACAGGGCCAATCTTCTGTGCTGCTGGTGAACATCTCTGCTTCAGGACCAGCGATTCCAGTGCAAAACAAGATCCTGTCCAGGCTCTGGTTTCTCCTCCCGTGTAGGCACAGCCCTGCAGGTCTGTGAGTGGCTGGGATGGGGCAGCAGGCTGAGAACCACTTGCCAGGGGTTTGTCCTCCTCTTGCAGGTCTGCCCACTCCCCTCGGTAGGCAGGAGGCAGGTAAAAGGCTGGGAGCTGAGCTTGACCGAGGGGAGACAGCAGCCGCGTTGGCCTGGCAGATTCCTGGGTGCCGACTGCGGTCGGCTGGGTGGTTGCGGCAGCCGTGGGTCACTTTGTGGCTGCTGGAGACCTGGGAGGGTGAGGGAGAGCAGGAAATCCAAGGGAGTGTTGGTTCTTTGCTGTGGCTTTCTTAATGAATCTTGCATTTAGTATGCTTGTGGCTGGGAGATGGAAGATGAGCTCCTCCGGGAAGAGGGAGTGGCAGAGCTGGCTTCGGAGGAGAGCTGGTTTTGGAGGAGAGCTGGTCGCAGGAGGTGCCTGTCCCCAAGCTCCCAGCCCTGCGCTGCAGGAGGAAGGGGACAGGCTTGGTCTCCAAAGTCATCTCTCGCCTAGAGAAGTTGTGGGGCGACGGCAGAAGGGGAGGCATCTGCTCATAACTGGGGAGGTTTCATCCATTTTGATACGTCCAGTCTCCATCTTGATTGCACTGAGCTCCCTGTCGTGGTGTTGAGCCTTTCCCTCTGAGCAACAGCTCCGACACTACCAATGCTGATGCTTTAAAGACAGAAGGGAAGCGAGGCTTGTAGGAGGTGGTACTCTTCAATCAAACCAAATGACATCAAACAAAGCCTTTTTGCAGGTCTGAGGAATAACTAGCGCCATTGCATGGTGGGGAGAGTTTCCTCCCACCCTTTAGGAACTGGGATTTGGACTGGGGACCGGACCTTCCCCATCCTCTTCCCTCACAGCATCCCCACTGCAGACGAGAGAAGCTGCCTGGACCTGGCTACGGCATTTCCTTCACATGGCAGAAGCTGGAGAGAAGTCATGGCACCTTCTCTGCCTCTCAGGCGCCCGAGGGCGAGCTGGGTCATGAAATGTGTGAAATGAGCTGCAGCCCCGGCCGCGGCTCCTGCCCATGGTGCTGCCTGGTGCGGCTGCAGTGAGGCAGATGCCAAGACCGTCCTTCCGTGGGCTGAGCAAAAAGTTAAGTGGATCCTTGGAGCAGAGAATTTAGCAGAAGACTAGGGATGACACAAGCTAAATGTTTAGGGAATTGCATGTGTTTGACTGCCTTTGCTTTTAACAAACACTCACAGTTGCGTTTCGTTGGGTTTTCAAGATTTTCTGCCTTCCCAAGGGCTCGGGCTTGCTGTTCAGAGCAGAAACTGCGATCGGTGTGGAAGTGTTTGCTGCAGAGAGCTGGATCTTTGGGAAGAAAGTGAAATCTTGAAGGACTCACAAGAAGATAGCCTGAGCCAGCGCAGCTGTGGGTGCCGGGCTCTGTTGCGTGCTGGGCTCTGCTGCGTGCTTAGGATGAGAGGAAATGGCCTCAAGTTGCGCCAGGGGAGGTTTAGATTGGATACTAGGAAAAATTTCTTTCCTGAAAGAGTGGTGAGGCATTGGCACAGGCTGCCCAGGGAGGTGGTGGAGTCCCCATCCCTGGAGAGGTTCAAAAAACGTGTGGATGTGGCACTTCGGGACACGGTTTAGTAGGCATGGAGGTGTTGGGTTGGTGGTTGGACGAGATGTTCTGAGGTCTTTTCCAACCTTAACGATTCTGTGATTCTATCATGGCCCTCGCCTGGGAGCCCCTGGCTGAGTGGGTTGTGTTCGAAGCCGGCACGGCTTCACTACGTTTTGACCCTTCCCGGCTGCAGCTCTTGCCTGAACTTCTGCTGCCGGCCCTGCCTTGGCGTCGCCTCCGAGCTGGCTGGCTCCGGAACCCTCCCTGCCTGTGTTATGTGTATGGCTACACAGGCGGTTTTTTCACGTTTGGCGCTGCCCCTGCCACTACGGATTGGCCAAAAGAGACCTTGGTGCAGCGCCCGCTGACCGGCAAAGTGCAGCCCGGCAGTGCCGGGGACGGGCAAGGGTCTCTGCCTTCCCTTCTAACCACGACCCTTCTGCGAAGGGGGGATTGCGCAGCCTGCGCTCGTGCAGGGGGGTGAGGTGACCCATCACTGCAGCCAGCCTCCTCAAGGTGCCGGTTTCGGCAGCGGGAGAGCACACCCCGGTCCGGGGAGCCACCCGTGGGAGAAGGCACCGGGATTCTTCCCAGCCCTGCTCCCTGCCCCGGGGTTCAGGCCAGTTCTGCGCTCTGTGCTTTAGATTTTACTGCTGGTTTCGTTGTGACTTGGCTTTATTTCTGCCTCTCCCGGGAGGGTGGTCCTGGGGTCGCCACCCCTCCCCTCGGGGTGCCGGCCCGGCTGCGCGCGTGTGTATTTCCTGGGCGCAGGATGGATAGAGAACCTGTCCTGCTGCTGCTGCTGGTGCTGTCTTTGTGATTTAAAAATGTTACTTTTTAATTTGTTCTCATTTGGGTTTTCTTATTTTTTTCCCTGTCTTTTTTACTGTCTAGCATAGAAAATAAACCGCCTTTGGCTCCCAGGAGCTAATTCATCCAAGTTAAATGATCTTTAAAATCTGTTAGTGCATCATGGATCTCGGTTCCTGTTTTCTCGCAGTGTAATTAATGCTTCAGTT
Organism: Scopus umbretta; assembly: GCA_013400535.1. Classification (NCBI taxonomy): domain Eukaryota; kingdom Metazoa; phylum Chordata; class Aves; order Pelecaniformes; family Scopidae; genus Scopus; species Scopus umbretta. The sequence goes on along the minus strand of VZTL01052057.1, from coordinate 79,136 downwards.
TAAATTTTCTCCTTTCCTTAGGGGCAAGGTTGATGGATCTGATGCCAGGCTAAAACTTTTGCTGAGCCATTAGAAAGAAATCAAACTAAAAGCAATCTAGTCCTTAATTTAAATTTTATTTTTTTTTAAATAACTTGTCTTTGGGAAGAAACTGATCTTGTTTATTATCATTATTTCTTTTCTCATCCAGCACCGAAGACATGTAGCCCTAAACAGTTTGCATGCAAAGATCAGATTACGTGCATATCTAAGGGCTGGCGCTGTGACGGGGAAAAGGATTGTCCGGATGGCTCGGATGAATCACCTGACATATGTATGTATGCCTTCCTTCCTAATAATGTTCTTTTGGTTTTGTTTCATCCATTCTCTCATTGCACAGTTGTTCCAGGGTCCCAAACAAGCGGCATCGCACAACAGCTCTACCTCAGCTCCTGTTTCTCCTGTAGTTCCAGGAGTCCACGGCACCTCGGGGGGGGTGGGGGGGGTGGGTACCACTCGAACAGGAGTCCAAGCCGTCCAGCTGTCCGTCCTCACTTTATCTCCTTAGCTGCTGCTCCTGGGGCCTCTGGCGCTGGGGCCGTGATCCATCGTAACAAAACAGCCTCCTGGGAAAGGGGTATGACTGATTTATTTTTTGTTTCCATCAAAATTGATTTACACGAGGAAGGCAGAGTCCCGGAGGCGAGGAGGCCGCGAGCCGTGGCACCGGGCAGGGGCTGCGCCTGCACGGGGTCAGCTCTGACGCAGCTGCATCCCTTCCTCAAGCGGCTGTGCCTCCGGTGCCTGGCATTTGATGAGTGCTTGGAGCGGGGGCCGGGCTGAAGGGAAGAAGGAGATCTCTGGGGAACAGCCGGAGAAAGCAATGCCGCTTTCCCCAGATGTGTTTGGATTAGGATGCTGTGTTGGTTTTACTGGTTTTGTCCTGGGCTGTCGGAGACGCCGTGCCGCAGCAGTGCCGGTGGCCCTGGCGCTGGGGATGCTTCTGCCTCGGATGGGGCAGTCGGGTCTTGGTCTGGAAGCAAAGGGGGAGCCGGGCTGGGTTAGATGGGGCGCAAGGGCTGGGGACGGGGCGTGCGTATCTGCACGGGAGCGAGCCAGAGCCGTGCTGGTGCCGGGGGCTCTGCTCCGGCTGGGCTGGAGCAAGGAACCACCTCTCCCTGTGTCTCGGTTTCTCCCTCTGTCTGATGAGGGAGGCTGTGCTGCCCTTGTTGCCTCGCAGGAGCAGCCTCATGAGGTTGTTTTACTATGTCAGGAAAGCAGCCTTGAGATGCCGGGCCAGCAGGGCAGCCACAGCCGGGTTCATCCCTGCCACTGCTCGCCGGTGACCAGCAAAATTGTCCTCTGGCCCCGAGATCCTTCCCAGACTCCCGCTTCACGCTGTACTTGGCATAGTCTCCTCCAGAGCAGTTTCTGGTTCGGCACTGGGGTTATTTATTTCTTAAGGCAAAATGATGCAACCGTCCCCTCCGTGGGAGGGATGAGGGGGCTGGAATGGGCTGTCTGGCTCCAGTCAATCAGCAGCCCTGGAAAATTACTGCAGGAGGACTCGGAGGCCCTTCCCTGGCTGGAAGAAATCCGTCCTGATTGATGTATTCGGCTTGCTGCGCGTGTCTGCGCTCGCTTCACTGCTTCCCCATCCATACGGACAGGTGAATGAAAAACGGATCCCTCAGATGCTTTTCCCTCTTCCCCTTTTTTCCTCTTTCTTCACTGCGGAGGCACCACTGGTGGGGGCTGGCAGAGTCTCCCCCCTGGACAGGGAAGGCAGAGCCACACCTGCCTGCTCCGGCTGCTGCCGCCCCGACGGAAGCTGGAAAGCATTGGTGTCCTCCGCAGCACGGCTGTGAGCATCCCCCGCCTGGCCCCCCTCCCTGATCCCTGCTCCGGCACCACGGGCCGGTGTGGTCCGGCGGTTCTGCGGATGCACCTCGTGCCTCGTGGCAGTCGTGGCCTCGGGGGGGTGGAGGTAGGAACGCTCGCAGGTTTGTTCAGTGTCCCCCAGGGGCTTCAGCACCCGCAGCTCCCGCTGGAGGAGGGAGGCTCATTCCCCAGGGGCCGCAGGGCCCCCGCTAACTGTGTGCCCCTCGGTACGTGCTTGGTACTTCCAGGACAGGCAGGTGGGAGCTTCTTGCGTGGCAAAGCCCAGTATTTCCTCTCTTCTTGCCCTGCTGCCGCATGTGGGACAGAATCCACGAGTTTCCATCGCCACCGCAGACCCTAAACTTTGTCAGCGCTCTTTTCCTGGGGAGCAGTTCCCTCTCTGCCTTCAGAAGCAACCACTGAGGTGTGGGGACGTGGAAGGGCTTGACCTTTCTGAGGGATTCTGCTCCCCGTCCCCAGGTTCCCGCTTTAAGCCCCAAGGACACGTTAGCCCGGGGAGCAGCAGGAGGGAGCCAGAAGGGTGCTGTGCCCTCCGGGACGTGGAGGTTGGGGTCCGTGGCCATCACTGCTGGTTCCTCCGCACCGGCGGCCGGGCAGCGCTCGGCACGGTGCTGGTGCATGTCTGGCCTAGCGCTCGCCTGAGCCCATCTGTGCCTTTCCCACGGGCAGGGGGTATGAATGGAGGTTGCTGCCTGCTGCCTGCCTGCTCCTGCCCAAGCTTGTGTGAGTGCAGTCCAACCTGTCGGCACACGCAGGGTGCGGAGCCCGGTATCTCCGGGATTGCCAGGCAAGCTTTTCTCCTGCCACTTCAGCACTGGGGCTTCCAGCAAGCTCTCATCCTCCTTATCTTTTTGGCAGGGAGAGAATGATTTTTATTGCTATCTTTTAATATCTTTTTTCAGCCCAGGCTGCAAACACGGCTCTTGCATGCTGCTTGGCGCACCCTTTCGCTCCCTGGCAGCGCAGCAGGGTTATTTACATTGCACTAATGTACTCATGTCAGAGTCTCTTGAAATGCCGTCTATTATGTGTGAGGTTTTCCTCCCTGGGGAATCCTTTTAAGTATTTGCTGGCTTTGCTCACGTGTTAGCCGAGCATAGGAAGAGTTCCCTTTCTGAGCTCAGCGCTGTGCTCGTGTGCTCCTACCTGGTTCTTGCCCAGTCAGTCAGTTTTTCACTCCATGGAGCTTTGCTGGGGGGAAAAAAACTTGGACAAGAGCCTCCGTCCTGTTGAAAGTCAACGGAGATGAGGGGCTCCGAGAAGTGAATTTGCTGGGGCTGAGCTATGGCCGTCATCTGGCCGCTGCATCCTGGCTGGCCTCGTGCCTGGAGCTCTCCCAGCTCAGCTGGGTGCCCTGGCCAGGCTGGGGGTTTGCCCGCGAGCGGGACAGCCGAGCTGCCGGCGCGCATTTCTCTGGCCACGCGACAGCGGCACTGTTTGCTTCACTGCAGGCGAGTCTGTGGGTCCACAGCCTTGGTCGCTTGGATGTTTGTGAGGATTCAGCATGGAACAGTTCATCGGTCCAAGGGTTCAAGTCTCAAATCCCTTTATCTCGCCGCACTGGCCCGGTGCTGGATCTGCCAACGGCATGGCCCTGCTCGGGTTCAGACGCGTCTCAGGCGAGCCTTTGCTCTCCTCTTCCTGCGGCGCTGGCGCCGGGCACAGCCGGGAGACGCCAACGGGACCTTCCCTGCCTGAGCTCCGCTGGTGCTCGGTTGCCGGCGCTGCCGTCTGTCCTGGCGGAGTGAGCGGGACCATCCCGCTCCCAGCTCCTCCTGGCTGTTCCCTTCTCGTGTTCCCCCACCTCTGTGTCTCTTTGGGCTGTTGCCAAATCAAATACAGGCTGCATTTACAGGAGGAAGAATTGCTTTTCTTCTTTCCTCCTTTTTTTTTTTTTCAAGTGGTTTTTAGAGGTTAAAAATTTCTGTCTAATTCAGCTCCTTGAGGTGTACCACAAGCTTGTCACATGTAATAAATTGGCTCATTTGTTAGTGCGCCAACATGGTCAAAAGCAAACAAAGTGGCTTGTAGATCCTGCCCTGTTTGTGATAAGTAGTTTGATCCAGGCTCTTTGCAGGGGAATAATGGACACGGCAGATCAGTTTTGACTGATGGACTGTGCACTTTATTTTGGTGCCTTCATTCTTTTGGTGGGTATATTGATACTCCTTAATTAACCCTTAATTTACAATTACTTGGTGCCCAGATAGCGCTGCTGTTCAGCCCTCTGTGAAAAAGAAAAGCCGTGAAGCAGCACCTAGTAAGAAATTCTCCTGGGAATTGTCTGCTGGCTGCCCTGGATTGGGTCTGGGAAAGAGGAGAAACCCACATCCCCGATGGCTGCGCTGGAGCCCAGGAGTCCTGAGCTCCGTATCACCCGTCCTGGAGGAGCCTGTCGCCCCAGTGCCAAGCCAGTCGGCTAACTGGAGACATACTGGAATGCGTTTGACACGCGGCCTGGGTGCAGGGGAGTGATCTGGCATCTGGAGCCCATTAGATTTCCGTTCTTCAGGCACCTTTTGTGCAGGAAGGGCCACGCGTGTGTCAACAGCCCAGAGGTAGTCACTTCACGCAAGGCGGGCAAACGAAAGGGGATGGAGTTTTTCACCGTGGCAGGCTGGGGAGCCTTTCTGCAAGGTGCGGCGTCGGTGAGCTCTTAGCAGGCGCTTTCATGAGCTGCTCCTGCCCTGGGAGCCTCCTGCCCACCTCTGCAGGAGCAGGAGCGTGCCGGGCTGTGCGGCGGCTTGTTGAAGATGTCGTGTTGGACTTTAGTTCTGCCAAGGTCGTGGTGCATTTGGGAAGGGCAGAGGAGAAACCCAGCCTGCTCCGTCTGCTCCTGGAGTAGCAATTTGCTGTTTCATAGTCTGGAGGACGGAGGATGGAGGGATGGGTGTGCAAAGGAGTCTGCCTGGGATGTGCTAAGGGGTCTTGTGCAGGGTCAGGAGAACCACGGGGTCGGAGCCAGAAGGTCCTGTCCATCCCTCACCCAAACTCCCCTCGGCCCTTGCCCAGAGGAGCGAGATGGGCTCCTTCTCCCTCGCCCTCCTTGCTGCCAGCTGAGCTGCGGGGCGTGCTGGCAGTGCAAGCCCTGCCTGTTCCTGGGGCAGTGCCCCCGCAGCTGCCTCCTCCAGAAGGGGCTCAGGCTGAACCGGAGCAGGCTCCATCTGCGAGGAGCCACCCCCAGGCTTTAACCTTGGCCTCCCCTCCGTCACGCCAGCTGCTTGCTGCAAACAGGGGCTGGGGCGCAGGGGTGGCAGCGGGGTGGTGGGAGATGAGGCCAGGGGAGAAGCGCCGGTGCAGCCCTGGGGGGGTCATTGAGCTGCCGGGCTGGAGGCAAGAGCCAGGGCTACCCCTGTCTCCCTGGGGTGTTTGCAGTCCCGACATTCCTCCCCTGGGGTTTGCAGTGTCTCTTCCTCAGCCATGTGTGCTGCTGAGAGCCTTTAGCCCCCGCTGGAGCAGCACCTGCCGGGAGCCTGCGGATTAAGGTTAAAAGCACATCTAGCGTAGCTCCGCAGTGACAGCTCGCCGGGAGTGAAACCGAGCCCTCGCGGGCTGGGAGCGCGTTGGCGGGGCAGGAATTGTGCTGGATGAGGATGTGCTGGCACATGGAGTGCTGGGCTGGACCCTGCAGGCTGCGGGTGATGTAACGCTCCTCTCCAAGGAGAGTTTAAGCTTATTTAGGACAAACTCCACTGGTGGAGTCTTAGATGAAGGTGACTGCTGGTCTCAATAGCTGTCTAAAATGGGACCGTGCCTGGACAACGTGCCCGGCGCGTGATCTGCTGCAGGTGCCTTTCTCAGCGCTCACCTGGCGCTTCGCCTGCTGCGAAGGACGGGGTGGTCCACGGGGAGCTCGGTGAGCTACTTCTGCCCGCGGAGCTGATGTGCTGCCTGTCCTGCTGATGTGAGGGCAAGGCACAAGCAGCCACTGCCTGCCCGTCAAATGGGCTGTTAGTACTGTGCTTGCATGCTGCCGTTGACTCAGCAGAGGCGTGTTGGTGGCTCTAGCAGGAGCTGGCGAAAGGCTGCGTGTTCAGCCCTAAAGTGAAACTTAGGTTTGGGGCCAGGGAGGAGAGGAGAGCCTGTGGAGGGGAGTCGGGCTTTGCAGAGCTCTCTGGTCTGTGTGCCGTGCCGTGCCGGTGGGCTGCTGACGCTAAGCCCACGCTGCGCCAGCGCTGTGCCGGGGCTTGCCGTCAGTGTGTGTCACCCCCAGGCAGCCGCCTTCCAGTGTTGGAGCCAAGGATGCTGGTGGAGCTTTTAACGGGGTTTCAGGATGTTAATCGATTTATGGTGTATTTTGTTGTTTGTCTCAATGCAATGCTTCTTTTCAGAGAAGCTTAAAAATAAAGCCTTGCTTCCTTTGTAATTTTCCTAGTTAATAATGGAGATTAAGTCTCCTTGTGTCGCATAGCCCTGGTTCTTAACAACCCCCTGCAAGCCTGCCTGCACAGCGGCCTCTTAATAAAGAGCGTGTTGGCACCTGAGGGAGTGCTTGGGGCGGCGGGGGGCCGGAGTGGCTGTGCTCGGGGTGCTTGGCACTGCCTGACCCTGCGTGCCCCCAGCCCTCCAGTGAGGGCTGCCCGGAGCTGTGTGTCCAGGCAGCCCGGAGTGGATGTGACCCATGGGTGCTCGAAATGTCTTTCCTGAAAGAGTGGTGAGGCATTGGCACAGACTGCCCGGGGAGGTGGTGGAGTCCCCATCCCTGGAGGGGTTCAAAAAATGTGTAGATGTGGCACTTCGGGACATGGTTTAGTAGGCACGGAGGTGTTGGGTTGACGGTTGGACTGGATGATCTCAGAGGGCTTTTCCAACCTTAATGAATCTATGAGACAGGGGGTCTGAGGCTCCTGAAGGTCCGGGGTCACCTTCCTCCTGGGACCCCAGCCCGTCAACCTGGCTTGTTCCCGAGGATGGGTACATGTCCACCGCCAGCAGTCTCTGGGGCTGAGCAGGATCCCCATCTGCCCCCTGCTGCTCTGGGTCTCCTTCCTTTTTGCACGATGCTTCTGCTCGGGCCGCACGCCACGGAGGTGATGGAAAAGGGAAGGGTCACTCCAGATGGGTCGATGCTCTTCCTCACCGGAGAGCAGCATCCGCAGTGGTCCTGCCTGCTTTGAAAGGGAAACCCAGCGTCTGTGTAGTGAGCTTCCTCCGGGGAGAGCTAGGGATGCTGGAGGGGGCAGAGCCAGGTTTGAGCTTTTTCTAGTGGCCTTTTCTGGCCTCTAGCTGCTGTGGCAGCCGAGAGGATTTGGGACTGGCCTTGCTGGGTGGATGCTGCTTTTGCTCTGGGGGATGTGCCGGGCAGGGGAATCCAAACCAAGGAGGATTTAACATATGTCTGGGCAGAGGGAATCAAAGCGTGTTCACAGGCTTGCTACCGGCGTGGTGCTTGCCTGCTGTTGACTACTGCAAAAATGTTCCCACAAACGTCCTGGGGAACGTGAGGCTCCCTGAACCCCTGTGTCTGCCTTAAGAGCTTTTACCCAAAATCTTGCTGTGCGAGGCCATGTCCAGCGGGTGCTAGAGAGTCGCAGCAGAGCGATGTGCGGGGGCCGCGAGTTCTCTTGAAGTTTTGGGTGTTTCCTCTGGGCAATGGGGTTGCAGAGCCATCGCACTCTCCCTTCAGTGACGGTTTTGCCTTTTGCTGTCTTGCAGGTCCTCAGAGCAAGGTGTCTCGATGCCAGCCCAACGAGCACAACTGCCTGGGCACAGAGCTGTGCATTCACATGAGCAAACTGTGCAATGGGCTCCACGACTGCTTCGACGGCTCCGACGAGGGGCCGCACTGTCGGGGTAGGTGCCGGGGGGGGATGGCGGTCAAAGAGGGGCTGCGGGTGGGGGGGCTGCCCCATGAGGTACTGCCTTTGCCTCCTTTCCTCCCCCGCCATGGTAAGAGTCACGAGGGCCCCATTTGTCCCCGTTTTCTGGCTGTACGGTTGGTTTTCTTTAACGGCTTTGCACCGGTGCCACCGCGCTCCATGCATCTCCCAGCACCAGGCTTGGCCGGTAGCAGATCCAGAGATTAGCCAGAGCCGCTTGCGAGCGAAATGCCCGTCATTCCTGAGCCTGCGGGCCATTAAATAGCTGCATTGTCTCCTGGGTTTAAAAGCTTGGAGGGCTGGGGTTCTGGTTCAGATAAGAGATACCAGTATGTTTTTTTCCTCATTTCCAGGAGCTTTGTCCCCCCTCCTGGCCTGTCCCCGGTTGCTAATCCTGCTGGAAAACTTTCCCTAAATCAGTGTGTGCCGGCTTGCTGGTGCGCAGATTAGTCGCTCAGAAACGCATGTCCTGGGCTGACCCCTGGAGCTGGGTCTCTGCAGCCTCTGGGCGAGCAGCGAGCGTGCTTTTCTCCCCAGCCCTTCCTCTGCTTGGGGCGGCGGGCTTCTGTCCTGCTCGGCCTGAACCAGCTGTGGGACACCTTGTGCGGAACGCAGGGCTCCTTCCGACCCGGCCCCAGGGCTGGGACGGAGCTCCTCTCCGCCGCCCGGCTCCCTCGGGAGGAGCCCGGGGCAGTTTCTGCAGCTGTGCCCGAGCTGACAATTAATATTTTGCTAAATAGTTCTCATTAGTTAAGTGGGATCTGATTTTTCATAGCTGGGCAGCACAGGAGCAGCGTGCACAAGGTGAGGGCTGGGTGTGGGCAGGCCCCGTGTCGGGGCAGTTGCCGCTCGCAGGTTTGGGCACGTTGGGACGTAAGCCCTCACTGGTGCTTGTCTTGGATGCCAAGGTCCTCCCTGCCCGCCGGCCGGCGGGGGGAGAGCTGGTGGTGCCACCCCAGGGAGGCATTTCCTTGCAGCTGGTTGTGGGCTCTGCCCCAGGCTTGGGGAGAACGAGCTGTCACCCCCGATCGTTCGTCCTCTGGCTGCTGGAACATGGCGCCGCCTCATCCCGCTCCCCTCGCTGCCCTTTGTGCCTGGCCTCTGCCCGGGGGCTGCTCGCTCCCTCTGCGGCGGGTGAGGACGTTCGTCCTGCAGAGATGCAGAGACGCGGCGGGGAGCCGGGGAGCCTCTGCTGCCCTTGCAGACATCCCCGGGGGTGGAAATGCCGTCGGAGCCTCCGTGCTGAGACTCTCCCCATCGTCCCCCTCCTGCAGACCCGGCACTCTTGGGGGCTATTCTTTTTTTTTGGATGCATGTGTTGCTTTAGCTGAGAGATAAGAATCTGAAATGAATAGCTGGGCCTGCTGAAGCTGATAAACCTTGTAAACAACTTGGCTGGGCCCTGCCCGGCTTATTAAATGGTTCCACATGCGAGGGGCAGGATTTTCACAGCGCCTGGGTGCTGCTCCTTCGTCCAGCCCTGGCTGCGAAGGGGGACATGGAAAGGGCCGGGTGGTTTTGGTTTGGACAGGCTTGTGGCTGGGTGGCTTCTGTTCCCCCTCCACCGGCAGATCTGCTGGGACCCAGTTCAATGCCCTCTGAGCACTCAAGTGACTGGGTCGGGCAGGCTGAGGAGAGGAAGGGAGAAAATAAAGCCCAGCAGAAACCAACCTCCCCAACAAAGGGCTGACAGCGCGTGTCCCTCGCCGCAGGCTAAGGAGGCCCCTTGCTAAATGACCTTGATGCAGTTGGAGGGTGCTGCTGTTCATTAATGGAGGGAGGCGCGCAGCCGTGGCCTCCCCGTTGGCAGTGCTGGGCAGGTGGGGGCTTTATTGGTGTTGAATACAACCGCTAACAGAAATGCAGCTGCAGGAGGCAGTGAACTCGGCCCAGCTTTGCCCTGGGACTGCCCGACCCTGACCGTGACCTTGGCACTGGCACTGGCGTGGTGCTGCCTCTGCAGAGGGATGGGCAGCTGCGGGCTCTGGGCTCTCCGGTGCGTCTGGCAGCTGGCTGCCTGCACCGCGGCATCTTTGGCACGGAGTGGTCGCCGGGCTCTCTGCAGCCCTGGTTAGAGGGAAGTTGCTGCAGAGAGGATGTGGTGGATAAGCTTGCCCTGAAGTGTCTCTGGGATCCACGTCCCCTGGGATACCCTGGAGCCGAGCCCCGCGCCGCTCTCCTGCGTGAGGAGTGCCGGGTCTTGGCTGGCTGCGGCCAGAACAGGCTCCCGCCGGGAAGCGGTGTTGAGTCGACCGCTTTGGGGGACGGTTGGGGCTGCTGACCCCCCTCTCACGGAGCAGCCGTCTCTCCATTACAGCCTCCCCTCCCTCTGCTGAGCGCCTCGGTCCTTCCCACTGGGGAGCAGGGGACAGCGTGGGGGCCCCCAGCAAAGCCTGGTGGGGTGCCTGGGGGTCCCCTTTGCCCGGCACTGGGGCCCGGGCATCCATCCTGTTCCCCAAGCATCCCTGCTCGCACATCGGTGACATCCTCTCTGCTCTGTCTTCCCTGTCTCCGCAGAACAATTGGCAAACTGCACGGCCCTGGCCTGCCAGCACCACTGCGTGCCGACGCTGAGCGGACCGGCCTGCTACTGCAACAACTCCTTCCAGCTGGCCGAGGACAGGAGGAGCTGCAAAGGTCGGTACGGGGTGGGCAGAGCCGTCACCCCTGGCATGGTGCCGCCTGCTCCTCCGGGCTGTGGCCGATGCCGCTGTCTCGGCAGCAGTGCTGGGGCTTGGCCGTGCGGCCAAAGGGACTTGGGTCTCGTCAGCCCCTGACCTTCAGGGGGGAACACCGGGGGCTGACGGCATGGGACTCTGCCCCCCGCTGCAGGCAGGGATTATGTTATGCGGATGCAGCTCCTGAGAGCCTGAATGAGGAATATTGGGAGGGAGTAAGGAAAAGGCTTTGCCGTTGCGTACGGAATCAGGGGCCATCACTGGGCTTGTATGTGCTTCTGGTGTCCGTGCCTCGGAGGATGCTGGAAAACGGGAGAGGGTCAGCGAGGAGTGATCAGATCAACGCAATGCCTGGAAACAAGTCTGGAAGTGAGAGATTGCAGCGGCTCCGTCTCTTTCATTTATCTGAGCAGAGGTGAAAGGGCCCTTTATCAGCTCCTGCACGCACCTCTGGGGGCAAGAGCTCTCTGGTGGAGACTGCTCTTTCATCTAGCAGAAGAAAGAGCAGCGTGCAAGCCAGGGGTTTGGAAGCTGAAGATTAGAGAAATTCAGTCTGGAAACGTAGGTGCAGATTTTGCAGAGTGGGGGGGAGGGGCCGTGGATAATTAGGCCTTGAAGAGGCTCAGCTGTGAGGCAGGGATTGTCCTTTTGCTGCCTTGCTGCTGATGCTGGAGCAGAAAGCTGGGGGCTGCCCGCAGGGGTCACCAAGCGACGTTGGCCAGGTATTCTGCTGGAGGCCGTTGTGACTGTCCCTTTGGCTTGGGTATCATGTCCTCTCCTGCAGCTCTGCCTTGGAGTAAAGGGGAAGCCTTCATTCCCTCTTAAGGCGGCTAAGGAGAGACGTTTGCTAGTCCAACCTTGCATTTTCTGCCGCCTTTTCCAGACTTCGATGAATGCACCATCTATGGGACCTGCAGCCAGACATGCACCAACACGGAGGGCTCCTACACGTGCAGCTGTGTGGAAGGATACCTCTTGCAGCCTGATAACAGATCCTGCAAAGCCAAGAATGGTGAGATCCTTGACCACAGAAGCACGCTGTGTCTGGGCAGCTCTGCAAACTGTGGCCTCCTGCCGTGTGTGTACTCCTGTCCCTGGTTCTTCACTTCAGGGTGCTCTTCCCTGAGGGCTGTCCTGTGCTACCACCTGCTTGCACGTGTTGGGCTGCATGTCGCAGTTTTGTTTTCACTGGAGCAGAAAGGCCAGGCTGATACGGCATTGCAGCCATGAGCTTTGGGTGCTCTGTCATGACCACCCTTCTCCCCTCCTTTCCCTGCCAGAGCCCGTGGACCGTCCTCCTGTGCTGCTTATCGCCAACTCCCAGAACATTCTGGCCACCTACTTGAGCGGAGCCCCTGTGCCCAACATCACTCCCACCAGCGCCAAGCAGACCACGGCCATGGACTTCAACTACATTGAAGACACGGTGTGCTGGGTTCATGTGGGCGACAGTGCCTCCCAGACCATCCTCAAGTGTGCCAAGATCCCCAACCTGAAGGGCTTTGTGGAAGAGCGCTCCATCAACATCTCCCTCAGCCTACACCGTGAGTTCCTGCTCCCCTTTTGACCTTGCTCTCAGTCCTTGCTCCCCCAGTCCCCATCTCCTTTTGACAGCCTGAGCACCCCCAGCCAGCGGTGGGTGAAGCAGGGGTGTATTTTGGTAGGAGGCAGCTTTCCATGGGGCCAGGCACCAAGGCTTCAGCACAAACGTAGCTTTTGGCTTTCCTTTTCTTTCTCTCTCGTTATTTCTGGCAAGTTTTGTGGTTTCTTTGTGTGAGTATATGAGGAAAAATGATACAGCGAGGAGCGGAGGTGGCACCTGTGTAGCGGGTTCAGGGACGGCAGCTCCCGTTCCTCTTTTGGTTTTCTCTGCATGTTCCCCTGGTCAAACCAGGTGTTGGTCCCCACCCCAAGTAGTGACTGAGAACAATATCCTGACCAAAAAGTGCCTGTGTGAGTCAATGGTGTGAGTGGCAGATGGTGGTTTCACTCTATTCGTGTCTCCCCAGCCGTAGTGAGTGTGGTTACAGCTCTGTCTCCTGTTGGGGCTTGTCGGTCCCTGTTCAGCAGTCAGAACGGGAGAGAGAGTTACTTGCTGGGATTTTGGGGCTCTTTGACCCAGGTCTGTGCCTGAGCCCGCTCTCCTGAGAGCCTCTGCCCAGTGCGGGGTCGCAGCAGAAGCCACGGGCTTTGAGAAGCCTTTCACGTGTGCTCTCGCAGGTGCAGGTGCGGAGCGGTGGGGTTGGTGGGATCCTCCTGAGAGGGGAGGCCGATGGGTGCCGTAGCCGTACAGCCGGCATGTGGGAAACTGCTCCTGGTGTTGTACTGTTGCTGATTTTATCCCATGAAACCACAGATGGAGTCAGTCAGGATGGGATTTGGGGTGTCTGGGGTTTGCAGTGCATCTCCACCAGGTTTTGCAGCCCTCAGCTTCCCTGGTGTCGTTCTCCCGCTGTCTTTTGCCTCCTGAAGTTAGGTGTGCTTCCAGGGGGATACTGTGCAGCACCTGATGCAAGAGGGATCCCCTTCTTCCTCAGAGATGCGGGTGTTGTTATGTGATGAGCAAGAGCTAACCTAGCAAATTAGATGAACAAGTATGAACTGATGTTTGCAGATGAGTAAAGGTCTCGGGCAGATCCTGAAGCTGAGGGCGTTTCTCCGCCGAGGGCAATGTCGCGGTGCCCGGTCCCTTTTCTTTCACTAGCTGAAGCCCTGGCTGAAGCGTGGGGTGTGAGTCGGGAGGCTGACGGGGACCCGCTGGCCCCTGCCGCCGCTCGGGCTGGCGTTGGGGCCGGGGCTCAGCCTGCTCCGGCCGCCGCGCGCCGCCGAGGGTGTGTGCGGCACGGTTAATTTAAGCTTGCACTGTGTATTTTTAGGGCAGTGTGTATTTTTAGGGAGAGGCCTCACCCTTTGCGCTTGCAGGCGATAGCCTGAAATGAGGCAGGACAGGACTGGGCTCTGCTCTCCGCTCCCCACCCCCCCGACGGTTTAAGGAGGTCTGCGCTTCCACATGCCCCTTCGGGCTGCTCTCTAAGGCTTCCTCAGGCTGAGCTTGGTGTCCCCTTAGTTCACCGGAGGGGCAGACAGCAGCATCCCACAGAGCAGTGTAAAGCTCTGGCTGTGCACTTCGTCTTCCCGTCAAGCTCGGTTTTAATGTCGTAATATCCGGCAGCTGGGAATTGCAGCGGAGGCCGTGGTTTGTGGATGGCACAGGAGCCGTCAGCTGCGGGTTGGCCCGGGGGAAGGGGAACCGCTGGGATTCGGGTGGGAGGATTCAGGGTGTTTCTGAAGTCAGCCTGGGTGCCTTTCCACAGCCAGGTCCCTACGCTGACCTGGATTGGAAAGCACCTGCCCTCGCCTGGGGATGAAGGGAGCATTCCCATCCTCAGGGAAGGGGGTCCAGCAGCTCCCGCGCGTGGTCCCTGCTGCTGTTGGGGGGAGGTTGCTTGCAGAGGAGCTGCGAAGGGGTCCCTCCTCCAGTGTGAACTGTGAAACGACCTCAGGTTTGGGCTGCAGAGCCCCACCACACACTTGGACGCTGATTTTTCAGCCCCGAGACGTGGGTTTGCGGTGTGGTCGCGGCGTTAGCGTCCTTCCCCGCAGACTGCGCTCTGGTGGGTCCGTGCCGCCTGGAGAGATGCGTGCCGTCTGGAAACGCTGCATTAGCAATAACAACCCAGCACACCTCGGAAGGAGCGAGAATGCAACTCCTGCGTGCACCCTGTTCCTCCTGCCCGGGGAGGGTGTGCTGGGTGCCTCCATTTACCCGCTCTGTTAACCAGCTCTGAGCTGCCGCCTCTGCCCCCCCTGGGGGACAGTGGCAGAGACCTGCGGGAGGGACGCGCCTCGGCGGGTGCTGCGGGTGCCATTCGCGACAGGTTGGGGGGGAGCGGGGCTGCCCCGAGCTGCTTGTTGACTACGTAGCATCAGGTGCTTTTTATTCCTATTTCCCAAGGGAACGGTCCTTCCACAGGTTTTGCTGTGTGCTGCGCAGCTCTGCGCTGTATTCGGCAGGCAGCTGCCCGTGCGGGGCTGCGGTTGTGCCCACACAGCCTGGCCTGGGAGATGCGTGGGGAAACGTCCTTGCGAGGCAGGGTTTGTTCGTGAGCACAAACAAGCCAGAGAAATGAGTTTCCCCCAGCCCTGGGTCCGATGCTGGGGGTTGTGATGAGGAGATAATGTCATTCCTCCGCTCCCCTCTGTCAGGACACTGGGGAGACCTGTGATTCCAATTAGTGGTTTCCCTCTTTATTTGCTTCTTTATGGCATTATCTGCTATAACAGCAGGAGTCAGGCTTCCCTGGTGCCTGCTGCTAATGGGGCTTGAGTTGGCATCTGATGGGGGAAGACTGATGCTGAAGGGCTGGAAATTAGCAGCCCCCAGCTGTCAGGGGTAGGACTGGGCTGGTGAGATGTCACAGCCCAGCTCTGATAGCAGCCGCGCTTCCCTGCCTTTCTGTCCCCGCTCCCTTCCTGCAGAGAGATTAGTGTCATTTGTGTTGTGGGAGATGCGTTAAATGAATGCTATTAACAGGGCTTGGCAAGACCCACTGTACCCTGAAGCTTTGCTTTTCCCCTGGTCCTTGCAATGCTAAACCCTTTTTTCTATCCGCCGTCTTGAGTACCAATGCACTTTTTCATCGTGACTGTCCCTTGGTTCCCAAATACACGCTGCCTGTGGCCATTTTTCACAGGCAGAGATTTTCTCAGTTGATCTGAGCTGGCCGGTTCCCTACCCCCAGGCCTTTTTCCAGGGACACACTAAAAATCAGAGGCTGGTGAAGTCTTCCATCTATTTCTCTTACAAAAACCCACCTCTTGTTGGAATTGAGTTCTTTCTCTCCACCATCAGTCGGAGCTGACTGCAGTGGCTGGGAAGCCCTGGGCACCTCGCCGGCGTGGAGGTGATAGCGAGCATGCGTGGGGCTTGGTGGCGGTGCTGATGGCTGCGCTGCGTGGCCAAGCAGCCCCCGGCTAGTGCCGCAGGGCAGCCGAACCCGCTGCAGGCTGGTGTGGGCACAGCGTGGCCCCTCACCGGCCTGGGGTCCAGCCTCTCCCCATCCCCATGGGGAACTCGGAGGTGGCACCTTCCTGCTCAGCCCCTGGAGCTCGGCTTCCCTTGGGGCTGCTCCCTGGCTGTCGAGAGCCCGCCGGAGCGCCTGCCGGAGCACCCTCCGGGCTCAGCCCCGTGAGAAGGATGGGGCACGAGCTCACACGTGGTGGCGTGGGAGCGGTGCAGGGGAGGGCTTGTCCTTCCTGCCAACGCTGAATTGCAACAAGGGGAACTTGTCTTGTTCTTCCTCCCTTTCCGCTCTCCCTCTCTCTCCCTCTCCTCTGCTCTGTGTGAAAATCCAGCACTGTTTCTGACCAGGGAGGATCCTGGCAGGCATCGCACGTCCGCTCGCGCTCCGGGACAGAAAGGCGCATGCCTGCGCGGGGGGAGAGCCGCTCGCTGGAGCGCGCGGAGGCTTTGCTCTACCAGCACCCGGCGTCTGCTCGGGCCAGTCAAACGTTGCCTCTGTGAACGGGGCGACGCGGGGCAGGTTCCCCATGAACCCCGCAGCCCCCATCCGCCCGGACCCCTCCGGACCCTGCCTTGCCGCCTGCGTGGGGCCGTGCCGGGGATGGCTGGTGACCAGGGCAGGTTTTGCTCAGAAGCGACAGCACTTGCGTACAGGCGCGAAGGAGAGGAACCGCTCCTGCCCTGTCGGTGCCTGGCGGGGGCTGTTGCCAGTCCCTGCAGATCCACCTTGCTTGGCAGCTAATCCCTGACCTCCGGGGACTTTCTGATCCTGTGCGTTTTCTCAACTGGATTCCAGCCTCCATGTGTTTCCCGAGACAATGTCCTCGCTTGTTTGGAGTTGGGTTTCCAAAGAATTTCAAAGCAAAACAACACACCAAAAAAAAAAAAAAATCAATCTGCTTCCAGGCCCTTGTGCTGCGCAGCCCTCCCAGCCGGGTGGCCCCCAGGTCGGTGCTGCCTCCCCCCGGGTGGGCGCTGCTCGAGCTCCTAGGGCGTAGGGGTGGAGGTGGGGGTATGGTGCGGGTCCTGCCCGGGGCTGGGATGGATGCTGGTCAGGCCACGGCCTCGCTCTGTGCTGGGGAAGCAGCGGATCCTAGCTGGAGCGGCAGCGGTTCCCTTGATTATAATTTTCCTGCTGCCATTTCTGCTAAGATGAATGTGTGCAGAAAGCTTGCTGCATCCTGTGGCCCGGTCGGAGACCTCCGCTCCCCCAGCTCTCCTTGCCCACCCAGGTTGATCCCCCACCCATGCCCCCCTCATCCCGGGCTGGGCCCGGCCGTTGGGGAGCGTGTACCCTGGCTGCAGCTTCTTGGACAAGTCCCTGAGCTCTGCCCGAGACCCTGGGACAGCGACGGACATGGGAAGCAGCGCTCCGGTCTGCGGTTAGATTTGTGCGACCTTCAGGTGGATTTGTGCCCCGATTCCCCACAGGGGATACGAGAAGGTGGTGACACCTCCCCGGAGCGTCTTCTGGGGGTGAGAGCAGGTTGGGCATGCCGCCCTGCGAGGAGCCCTCCTTAAGAGGACACCGTTAGTTGGCAGCAGCTTGACCCCGCGCCAGCCGCCTCTCGGCCTCCGTGGCATTTGCGTGAGCGCTGCGCTGGCGTTAAAGCCTCGGCTCCAGCGCGGTGTGATCGAGTGATACTCGGCTTTCAGGAAAAGGCAGGAGTTTTTTTGCTTTTACTATGGAAAAATACTAGAGAACGTGTGTCAGGAGACTGAAACCTGGGTTTCTCAGCGGGTCTCCTGGCGGCTCCCCTTCCCCTGCTCTTTCTCTTTCTTTTTTTTCCCCTTTCTCAGCCGACTCGTGAATTTTTGCATGGTCAGAACCGGCAGCTCTGCGGTGCCAGGGTTTGTTTTGCTGAATGCATTTCTTGTGCTGGGAGGTCGCTGGTGCCAGTACCGCTAATTCACGGCCCCAGAAGCCCAGGTGTCCGGAGCTTTGGTTCTCTCCCAGCGCAGGGCGATAGCTGCAGGTTTGCTGATGTCCCGCAGTAATGGAGCCGGGGCTGTGCTGGCCTTGCCCTGGGGCTGCCAGCCTGGGGATGGCGGCCGGCTCCCAGGCGGAGCGGGCAGGAATGTCGGCTGCTCGGCAGGACGTGTCCAGGGCTTCTGGGAAAGGGCTGTGGAGGTTCTTTGATTTATTATTTCTTGTTTTAAGGTTTGTTGTTTTCTTTTTCTTTTATAAAACAAGCCCCCAGGATGGGGTTTGAAATATCAGGACATTTGATCCTGAGTGCATTATAAACCCTAAACGATAGCAATCTGGCTATTATTAAAATACCTTCCTGGGCAGCATCTATCTAAACAAGCATGTCTAGGAGGTTGTTTTCATTGACTCCATTTCAGCCCTGTTACTCGTAATGACCTGTCCTGTTGCCAATAAGCAGAAGAGCTGTAGGGTTTGGGACAAATTGATTTCAGGGAGATGTTGCTCTGCAGAGGAATCCAAGTACATTTCTTTCCCTGCTTTGCATGGAAAGCTATTTTTCTTCCTTGCTGCCTCATACTAGCCAAGAAAGAGGCTCCAATGTGAACTTACTTGGCAAGAAAGCGGGATGATTGGTAATTTCATCTGCTGATTCCTTTCTGGGGTTTTTTGTTTTTTTTTTTTAACTGTTTATGACTGTTCTCATAGCAGCAAAGCATGAGAGCGAGGGATGGGTGCAGTGTCTGGGGCTAGTGCGCTCACACCAGCGCATCAGCAATTTGTGTTGGAGGGGATGACGGCCACGATGATTTTAATCAGTCTGTTAACTACGTGCCTGCCGGGCTCTCTTCAGCCTGGAGCCAGATCTGCCGTGGAGACACTCGGGACTGTTCTGCGTCTCTGCCTGCCACCTCTGGCTTTGATTACCTCCTGGTGTTCCCCCACATGTGGGACGGGGATAAAGTCCCTGACGGGACTGAGACCCCCTGGAGCGGGGTGAGCTGGGCTGGGGTGGTTT
Organism: Scopus umbretta; assembly: GCA_013400535.1. NCBI lineage: Eukaryota > Metazoa > Chordata > Aves > Pelecaniformes > Scopidae > Scopus > Scopus umbretta. The sequence goes on along the minus strand of VZTL01052057.1, from coordinate 60,787 downwards.
TTGTTTCTCTCCAAGGTTTGCTGAGCGGTCCAAGGGCGGCAGCATCCCCGTGCTGGGAGGGGACGGTTCTGCGGTGCTCGAGCTTGGACAAATCTGCTGCTTGAGCTGCCATCTCCCTTCCTCTTGGCCACCCCGATCCCCCGGGCTGTCGTGGTGGAGTTGGGAAGGGTCTTCTTTGCTTCCCTCTCCCTGGGATGGAGAAGCCCCCTAGGATCCCCCGCTGTGGCAAGAGCTATCCCCTCCGTCTCCCTGTGGCCAGCCCCGAGGCGTCGAGCGTGGGGCGAGCTGCATTCCCATGTTGCTGGAGACAAAAGGGTGACATTGATGTCCTGAGTAATTGGGACCCTCATGTGCACAGGGACGGGTTTCATTTCAAACGGACAGGTGCGTGTTTATCCCTGCACGCATCTGTCTGTCCCGCACCGCTGCCTGCTGTGCTCGTGCTGGGTTCACTGCGCTGTGGCCGAGCCCTGCTGGGGTCCTCTCTGCCCAGACTGGCCCCATTTTCGCTTTCCTGTCCCCCCGCCCCCCAAAGTCATCCCGATGACGGTTCCCGTCGAGCCTGTGTCTCTCTCCTCTCACGCAGAAGGAAGCCAAGCGCCCTGTCCATCGGCCTTTGCTGAATATTTTTGCCTGTGGAATGGCCTCATTAAGGCAGCGTAATTAGCGGTCCCTTGGCTGCCCTCCATGCAGCTGAGATGGAGCTTGCTCCATCTCTGTTCCTGCTCTTCCCACCTCCGGTGCTGCAGCCGGGCTCGTGCAGGGATGCTGCGGGGCTGAGCCCGGCTGTGAGGAGCGGGGCAGGTTTGGGACCGGGGAAGAGGCACGGGGAAGAGGCACGAGCCGTCTGGCAGCTGGGTGACAAAATGCTGCCTGGGGTGTCCCCACCCTGGGAACGGAGGCTGCGTCAGCCTGGGGCTGTGCCCAGTGCTGGAGACGTGCCGCTGGCCCCCGAGCGTTTCTCTTAGGACATGGCTGCGGTGCTGCACCGGCCAGGGTGGGGGTCTGAGGCACGGAGACCGCGCAAGCCGGGCGTCCGGACAGCCCGGGGCTCCCTGGGGAAGGGCGATGCTCTGGCATCTTCTGTTAACTGGCAGCCGCTCCGCCTGTCCCCAGGGATGGAGGGGCTGGGGCTTTCCTCCCGGTGACCGGGGGGGGCTGTGCCGCCCCTGGGGGGCCGGTTTTACCTCACGGGGAGTGTTTGGCTTGCGCGGACGTGGGCGGCGTGTGCGCAGAGGCCACAAGGATCCTTCCGAGCGCGGAGTCAGACGTCCTGGACGTGGGCCACCGGCTTCCACCCAGCGGTTCCTCCTCTGAGCTAAACAGCTTAACAGAGAGGGGTTTAAATTTATTTATTTTTTAGCCTGGTTTTCTAAGAAAACAAGGCTGACGTGATGGCGGTGACTGTGTGTGCCGGTGTCTGTCCCGTCTGCTGTCCCCTCCTCCCCATCTCGGAGCTGGCAGCAAGGCGCGAGGTGGCGGCTCCTCGCACAAGGAGGTGTCTGTTCCTGGGAGCCGGTCGGGGGGGGGCTGTGCCGGACCCTCGAGGGGCGCGGGGTGCCCGTCCGTCCTGCGGCCGGTGCCTTTCAGGGCTGGAGTTTGTCTTCATGCCTGTCCTGTTAACATACTTCTAATTAAGGAAAATTGTCCCCAGGAGCAGTGTTTATCCATGGAGCATGTTGCCGTTACAGAGACGGTCTTGTTCTCCGGGGGAGAGGATGCCTGTGGAGGGAAGAGACAGAAATTCCTCCAGATTATGGTATTATGTAAATGTATCAAACGGATCATTCCCTATAAAAAGGAAAGTAGGAAACCAATGTATTTGAGAAGCCCTGGGGACTGCATTCCTGACGAGCCTCTGTTCCTCTTCTGGAGGCGTTTTTGAACTGAAACATTTCGGCAACTTTTCCAAGCTTTTTTTCTGCAGGAGCCGTGTGTCGTTGGCTCTCCCGGTGCCTGGTGCCGTGGGACATGCAGCGCGGCCACCCGCCTGGGCTTCTCACTGGTTGGCAAGTTGGGCACGGCCCCCCCTCACTCCTCGGGCCCCGGCTCCCGTGGGTTTTGCTGGGAACAGGAGAAGGGTAGTGCTGACAGCCCCCGGGGGCAGCTCTCTGGGCAGGTTTTCCGCGTCTGATGCGGCGTGGACGAGCAGTTTTGGCGTGGTGTCCGCTTGGGCCGTGCGCCGCACGGTTATCCGTGCGTTTCTCTGCGGCCGGTCGCTGCAGCCCAAATGCCTTAGGCACTTGTTTACTGCTGGGGTTTCTGTTAGGTCTGATCCACCGTAGCTGAAGCAAAAAACATGGGCTGTTCTTAGTAGATGCACTTGGACATAAACTTTATTTTAAAACAAGACGCAAATGTCAGCAGCATTGCTCAGTCCAGCTCTTTTTATCTATCCCACGTGTTGGGGCAAGGGTGAAAATGCACCTCAGCAGAACGGGGAGCAACGACCGTTGGTGACAGACCTCTGCGCCTGGCGTTGGAAGGTGGTGATGTTTTCAGCTGCTTCAAAGGGGAGTCTTGCAAGGAGGGTTCCCACCTCTCCTGACCAGTGGCCCTGTCCTGCCCTTCTCCAGACGCCCCATGGGGAGTGCTGCCTTTAGCAGTAATCGAGAAGTGGGATTTCTTCCAGACTGCTGCAGCGCAGAGCACTTATTTCCAAGCTCTTTGCACATTCACCGCTATAGGTGGTTTTTCTTCTTCCACGCTTAACTGTGCAAGAGGCAGGGTGAGCTGCTGAGTTGCACGCATGTTAACTGCAGCTGTTTCAGAACTGTGTCGAAATCCATGTTTTAGTCTGAGAGAAGATTGCGCGTTTCCTTCCTCCTTGTGTGAGGCCACAATTGATGTATTTGCACACTGCACAGCAACTGATTCATGCAGAGGAAAGTTATGTGCTGGGTCAGCAAAGTTCGTTCCCTAAAAAACCCACAGCCTTGCGGTGCTTGACTGGTTGTAGGGTAAATCAGATGCTCCATGGCTCAGGTTGAGGGAGGGAGAACCTCTGGCAGGAGCTCCTGCGGACAGCTGTTGCGTTGATGACCCACGTGTGTCAAGGAGCTCTTTGAGCAGGACAAGATGGTCCCAGCCCCGTCGAGCACAGGATGAAGTTGGAATTGGAGAGGAGGAAGGTTATTGCTGAGATCGCGTGGGAAGACTTGTAAGAGTTGATGGGGCTGAGAACTTCTTGGGTGGAGCCTAGATGCTTCTGCTGCCAGTTGGGGCAGTTGCTTTCCCCAAGTGTGCCCTGGTAGCGCCATGACAGGTCTCAGCCCAGTGTTAGAGGAGCCTGGGCTGGAAGGGGCACGTGGAAGCCTTTTCCGCCGGCCAGCTGGCCCCAGCGGTGGCTCCTGTTGGCCCCAGAGGCTGCTTCAGCTTCTTCCACTGGTGGCCATGAGAAGGAAAATCCAAGCACAGTGTGATCTAGATTATTTTGTGGCAGGGACTTCAGCAAAAGCTTGGTCGGGATCACTCGGTTCACGTTGAGCATGAAACCAGGAAACATCTGTGCAGGGTGGGTTTCGGAGTTTGCTGAAGTTGCCAGCCTGCCCTTGTTGAGCAACGTGCCGCTTGCACGCTGATGAACTCCTTGGTGCTCCCTCTCCTCTCTGTCCTCCCTTCGTCCGCCCTCTCCCCACAAGGAAGGCAACGGTCGAAGCCCGCTTCAACCAGTGGCGTTCCTGGCTGGTGTCTCTGAGCGGGGCCAGCTGGCATGGACCGTGGCTCACTGGCCTGACTAGATTGGTTAGCTTCTTCCAGGAACAGCCTTTAAAGTTGACATTCCCTGTTCTCTGCCCTCACAAACTCGTTTTCAAACACGAGCAAATAAATAAATCTTGGGAAATGAGTTTTGCATGTTGCAATTGCTTGCAACGCCCAGGGATGGTTGAGCAAGGAGGAAGACTTGACTCCGGGATGGGGATTGGTGGGGAGGATGCACTCGCCAGCCAGCCCCCCTCTGCTGCTGGGAGCTGCGGGCAGGAGGAGAGGGGTGGTCATTGCCCCCCGGCTTCTTCCTTCCTTGAAAGTTGTTCACAGGACCCCTCCTGTGCCCGGGGACAGGCTGGTCCCTGCTGGTGGCCCTGAGCTGGGTCCTTGCGCATGTCTTGCCGGTCATGGGTGGCCGTGGCACGTCTTCCCTGGGCACCCGCTCTCCTGCTGGGGGGGACACGCGGCGCCTGGCCGGGGAGAGGCTGTGTCCCTCGCTCCTTCCCTCTCCCAAAGCCAAATGGTGAGAGTGGGGGGAGAGCTCTCTGCGGGCTGACACGAGGGGTTAAAAATAGACGTTTGCTAAATTAGCTTCCACTGAAAGTTCAAGAGGAAATCCAGGTTTAGCTGGGGCTAAAAGAAAGAGCTGAAAATAATAATAAAAACTGATTCCTGCAAAGGAGGGGGGAGGATGGCAAGCAGGGAGAGAAGGAGCAAGTTGAAAAACAAAAGCCTTTGAGGAGGGTAATGCTTTCCAGCTGCAAAAATACAGCCTGGGAGAAGAGCAAGTGCTTGCGTCACCCCAGCTCCCCGGCCCAGTGCTGCCCTGTGCGGAGCTGGGGCCCGGCCGGGAGACCCCCAGGACGACTGGGACCCTCTCCTCCGACAGGGAGAGGCGACCGTCGCAGAAACGGCGCGAGGGAAGCTGCGGGCCCCAGCAAGCGAGCGGCTGGAAACCTATAGCTTGTTTTGGCCATTTTCCCTTCTGATTCCTGTCTAGCCTTCCAGTGCCGTGTTGGTGAACTTCCTCCCCGCGGGACGGGCTGGACACGGCTCTGGCTCAGTGGGATGCGGCCGGTGAGGTGGCAGCGGCCCCGTGATGCTGGGGGCTTTGGGGGACAGCAGTGGGAAAGGAGGATTGAGGTGCTGGTGATGGGCCGGCAATGGCCAGGAGGGAGGAAGACAGCAAGGAAAAGCCAAAGCCTGCGGGCCAGGGGGTCCGCGTCCCTGCACGGGGGGTGAGGGCCTCCGCGCCATCCCGCCAGGCGCTCCCCGTCCGCCCCTGCTTGGATCGCTCCCCCGGTCCTGTGAGTCTGACTCAGCCGCGCAGGCGCCAGCCAAGACCTGCTTTTTTGGGGAATTCTCGCGCAATCCCTTCGCTGCAGCGTTTCTCACCCAAGCAGGGCTGCGCGCCTGTGCGCGGCTCCGCCGCCCCCTCCCCTTGTCAGCGGGGTGAATCAGGGCTGGGGGTGCAGGGGCGAGGGAGGGCGGGCGCTGGTCCGGGCAGCGCGACTCGGGCAGCCCCATCTCGGAGGCAGAGCGCAGCCCTCGCCTGCCCCACGCTGCACCCCTGCCACCTTTTTAGGTGGTTTTCACTCAGCGCAAAAACCTCTATCGCCGGCCAGCGTGCAGGCACCCAGGGGCCGGGATGGAGGGTGCAGGGGCCCTGGCTGGACCAGAAGCCCCGGCCCCGCCGCCGGCTCTGGCATGTTGGGCAGCATGGGAGGAGCCCTGTGCGGGCCTTTGGCTTGGCTGGTTTGATGATAATTCCTTGGCTCTGGCTGTTTCCACTTGTTTTTACGAGATGCATCACGCTGGGTGGTGGCTGTGGGTGCTGCGGCCTCACCCTTCCGGAGAGGAGGGCGGTTGGTCACCACCCGGCCATGACTGCCGGCAGGACGTCCCCGTCCCTGGGGCCACGGCCTTGACACAAAATACTCGGTGGAGGCCTGCGAGCGAGCAAGCTGGCCTGGATGACTCGGGGACTGGCGATTCGGGTTTACGCCCGCACAGAGCCCCCTCAAAGCACGGGGTGCTCATTAGTTGGGTCTCATCAAAACCCAGGCGGCGCTTCGTGGTGCTACAGCAGAGAAGGGCTTGATATCATCAGGCCGAATCCTGAGAGCAGGGGGAGTGCGGGGTGTTGCAAAATGTCCTGGCTTGATTCATGTTTTCCCTCCCTCGGAGCTTCTGCACTGGTTAATAATTCAGCGGTGTCTGGCCCTGCTCCTCTGGGGCTGTCTGGGTCCCGATGTCCTCGGGGTGGTCGGGCTGTGGGGCAGCTGCTGCTCCTGTCCCGTCCCTCCCCTGCCTTGCCTGTGCTGGTTGTGAAGCTGAGCCGTGGTGCCGGTGTGGGGTCTTGGGGGGCACTAACCCAAGGGATAGGCCTCCAAAGCCTCTGGGAGCTGCAGCCCCTCACCCTGGCCTTTGGCCCTGGGCCAGGCGGGGGGGGAGCGGAGCAGCGCTGAGCACTGACCTGCTTGCAAAGAAGGAATTCAGGTGCATTGGGTTTATCCGATTTAACAGGCTTTCAGTGGTTTAATTAAATACTTAAACACTGCGTGCCAGATGCTGTTTCTCACCTGCTTCAAGGCTCCGGGTGTCCCTGCGGCTCAGGATTAGCCCTGCCCGCGCTGCCTCACCCGAGCAGGGCTCTGCCTGCAGCCCCCGGCTGCTGCGGTCCCTCCCGGTGCTGCCGTGAGCGTGGGCTCAGCAGACAGTTGCCGTCCCGACGCTGCGGTTTGAGCCTCTTTGCATTCTGCGCTGCTTGACTCTCCAGAAACCGGCTTTGCCTCCTCCCTCCTCCGGTGCCCACCTTGCAGAGCCTTCCCCCTGCTTGGGCCAGCGTTCCCATGGGATGCTTTCCCAGCTGTGTGTGATGTCTCCAACAGCGCTGCTGCTTGTAGCTGGGCTGCCTGGGGGGTTGCAGGTCCCGTCTCCCTCAGGAGAGGGTGGGTTGCTGTGTCGATCCACGTGGGGTGACCGGGTCCCTGGTGCAGATCACAGCGCCTTCGTGGCTCACACGGCCTCGCTCCTCAGCTACGTTTGTGCTTGAAATGCCGGGGGGGCTGGGAAGTAGTCAGAGACCCCGTGCACAGGCACGCACGGGGCTCCTGGTTCCCTCCCTCCCTCCCTGCCTAACCTCTCCTCACCCATCCTCTTCCATGGCCTAGATGTGGAGCAGATGGCTATTGACTGGCTCACGGGCAACTTCTACTTCGTGGATGACATTGATGACAGGATCTTTGTCTGCAACAAGAATGGAGTCACCTGCGTCACGCTGCTGGACCTGGAGCTGTACAACCCCAAGGGGATAGCGCTGGACCCGGCGATGGGGTAAGAGTCCTGCTTGGGCGTGGGAGGATGGACTCAGCATTGCTGCCTGGACCTGCACCATCGATCTGGGGAGGTGGAGCAAGCCAGGAGGGTCCAGCCGCTGCAGTCTAGCGGGGTGGTGGGGATGCTGCTGGAGAAGCGACTCGCCTGTCTGTGAGGGCCCCTCTGGGCTTTAGTGACGCGCGAGTCCGGTGTTTTCTCTCCCTCAGTTGAGACTGGGGCCATGTGCTGTAGGGTGGCTGTGGCAGCAGTTTTTAAAGCAGCCCACTGGTACCAGCCAGTTTCAGAGGAGATAAAGGCTTGGTCCTTAGGGGTGGGTCAGAGCAGCCCGAGCCTCTGCTCAGCTGGCACTGCACCGGGGACAGGCCCTGGTGTGGGAGCAGAGCCAGACCGCTGTGGCACTGGGGATCATCAGCATCTGAACCTGGGTCTTCTAATTAACTGTTCTTGGGGACAATTGGCAAGCGTGTGGTCCTTCCCTTCGGGGCTGGTGGGGTCTCCTGTACCTGCGTGCCCATGTCCAGAAGCCCCTCTCTAGAGGGGCACTTCCCGCTCGGCCTGCCCTGCGCAGCGGCTTTGCTGGCAGTTGGTCCTGCAGGACAGACCTGTCCGGGCTCAGGACAAGCTGCTGCTTCCAGCTTGTGGGTGCGCGGTTACAGCTCTGCACCGGTTTTCAGGAACCGAAACAGTTGGATATGTGCACGGATTGAGAGCTCCCCTTCTTCCTATTTATACGGGGTTCTGCAGTAAGATGGCAACTCTCAGGCAGCTGCCTTTTGCAAAACCCTGTGCACGGGGGAAGCTGGCATGCTGAATCATCGGAGCAGCTCAGGGCGTGCATGGCAGCCGCTGGACCCTGGGAGCGGGAGCTTGTGTGGCCGAGGCCGCAGTGGGCAAAGCAGAGGGGCATGCGAGATCCTACCAGGCACCTTCTGCCAGTACAGTCCAGCCGTAGGGCATGTGTGCAGGGGAAATCCCGCTGCCCGGCAGGGATGTCTGTCGGCACGCGAGCGCGGTCTGCCTAACCCGACGGTGCGCTCCGTCCGAGGGTGCTCGCTTGTGCGTGCTGCAGGGTCGCAGTGAAACCGGTAAAGAGGACATCTCCCCGCTCACCTGCTGCTTTCCAGATGGGTGCTTTTATTCTTGCCTGAAAGAAGAGAGCCGATGTTATTGAGCAGAAAATCTGAAGTATTTTTTATAAATAAATAAATACCGCATAGCAGCCTGGAGAGAGACTCTGGTCTCAAACAGGGAAAGTGTAGATAAGCCCCGTGGGTGACTGAGTTAGTCTCTTGGGCTCTGCAGTGGGGACCCAGCACGGCCCAGGCACTGAGGGCAGTGGTGCTGAGCCCCAGCTCTGGACTGTCCCTTGTCTGGGAAGCTACTAGGAGCTCCTGCCACGGGCAAGATGGTTCTCAGGCGCACGGCTCGTGGGCAGATGCGTCAGGTTGTGTTTTAACATGTCAGCTGGTGGAGGGCCCTGGATCTTTTCCTGGTGACACCAGCAAATCTGGGTTCAAGTTTTGCTCTGCCTGCCTCAGCATCTCTGCCCGGGTTGCTGCGGCTCCTCTGAGCTCCCCCTGCTGCCATGCCTGGCAGCAGGTGCAGGCAGGGGCTGCCAGTCCTTGGCACAGCTGGGGCGTGCAGGCAGCGAGAAGCATCCCTGGGCCAGCCCTGGCTGGGAGCTGGTGTCGTGGACCCCAGCCACCCCCGCGCCCACGGGGGCAAGCCCGTGTCTGCAGGCATGAACGTGTGCCGTCTGTGTGTCTGCATCCTCCCTCTCTCTGGGTCGAACATGACATCCAGGCTCTGAGCTCCCGCGTTTGCCCTTCTCATGCAGCAAAGTGTTCTTCACCGACTACGGGCAGATCCCCAAGGTGGAGCGCTGCGACATGGACGGCCAGAACCGTACCAAGCTGGTGGACAGTAAGATTGTCTTCCCCCACGGCATCACCTTGGACTTGGTGAACCGGCTGGTGTACTGGGCTGACGCCTATCTGGACTATATTGAGGTGGTTGACTATGAAGGCAAGAACAGACATACCATCATCCAGGGCATCCTGGTGAGCGGGGCCAGCGCGAGGTTGGGGTTGGGGGGACCTTATGGCAGAGTGTGCGAGAGGCATGTCCGAGCTTAGCCTGCTGGCGGGCACTGGTCCATAGGCTTGGCTTTGCTGGTCCAGAAGAGAAAAGGCGTGAGCCGCTCAACACCAGCGGGTCCTGCAGCACCTGCCAAGCCCAATCTCATGCCCTAAAAGAGGCAGGGGCGGGAGCCGTAGGGTGGGATCAGGGGCTTTGCACGCCTTGGAGCCAGGGTTCTCATGTCTCCTCCTAAATTCCTCGTGGACACCCGCGTGATGCCTTCCAGATTGAACACCTCTATGGGCTAACTGTCTTTGAGAACTACCTCTACGCCACCAACTCCGACAATGCCAACGCCCAGCAGAAAACCAGCGTCATCCGGGTCAACCGCTTCAACAGCACCGAGTACCAGGTGGTGACGCGGGTGGACAAGGGGGGAGCACTGCACATCTACCACCAACGGCGCCAGCCCACAGGTGGGACCCCGTCCTGGGAAAAGCAGCTTCTTGGACCCCAAAGGCTGGGTGGTGATGGGGACAGGCTGCACCTTCTGAATTCCTAATGGGGCCAGACACCCAGGATGGGTTCACTTATCTAGGACCCTTTATCAGTAGCACCCTGCGGCCCTCAGGACCCATGCTCAGCCTGGGCCTGGCCCTGCCGAAATGCCTCCATCTCCCCCATTCCCTGCGAGCTCTGAGTGCCTGGGAAGGCAGCCGGCAGCGGGAGCCTCGCTGCGGGGAGCGGCAGCAGAGCAGAGGGCAAAGCCGGAGCCTGCCCGGGGGTGCTGAGTGCCGGGTGGGCTGAAATGCACCAGCCCTGGGACAGGGATGGAGGAGCCAGCTGCCTGGCTGTGCTCCGCAGGGACTCCCGGAGCTGCCATCCCGCTACCAGTGCTCCTCAGCCAGGGGCTTGCGTGGGATTCCTGTTCCCCAGGCAGCTGCGGGGCCGGCCTCTCGCTGGGCTGCCACACACCCTGGGGCGTCCCTGGCCCCTGCTATTGCTCCGTCTCCTCCTGCGAGAGACGTGGCAGCCGTCCCTGTGAGCCGTGCGGCTGCACCGCGTGGTTGATCGATCACGTCTTGCTGGAGATCACAGGGACGTTGGAGCAGCTGCGGCATCTTGAAATATTAATGGCTTCCTTTTGCGGTGCCACACGCTCTTGGTCCCCACTGCCGGTGCGTTCGCCCTTCCACTGGGGCTGTGCCCGCTCCTGGGCACCAAGGGATTTTCAAGGGAGTTGAAAGGCTTCAGAGCTGCAGGCACCATCCCCTCCCCGCATCCATCCCCGTCTGCCTGCTCCACCCGCAGCACCTTCCTGCAGTTAATCAATTTACTCGTTTAAAATCCTCTTAGCGTCTGCAGCCTGCTTGGCATTTTCCAGAATATAAAAATAATCAGGAGATTTCCAAGCAGTGAAAGAATGTGATTAAGGGGGCTCTCCGGGCTGGTGCTGGCTGTCCCTGCGCCCGGGGCTCATCCTGCCAGCGCTGCCTGCGGAGCGGCCGGGCAGCCCCTCTCTCGCTGTGGCCCGTGAGGGATGGCGTGGCAGGATGGAGGCAGTGTGGCACGGTGGCTGTGGCAGTGTGCTGGGACAGGCCGTGCTGCTTTCTGCTCCGCGGTGATCCTGCATCTTGGGCAGGTCCTTTCCCATCCCTGTGCTGTCTGTCCTGTGCAATGCTCAGTCCCTGGCTGACTGGCTGGGAGCTGCCAGGGGGAAGGAGCCCCCCTAAAGCCCGGGGAGCCCCCCTAAAGCCCGGGGAGCCATGGTCGGGCTGGCAGCACCCATGAGACTCTCTCCGCATCCCGGCGGTTGCAGACTAGTGTCCCCTGCCTGCCTGTGATTCCTGGCTGGTGCGGACCTGCGGCTGGGCAGGACGTCGTCTCTGTGCGGCTCTGGTTGCCCCCGGGTGCTGAAGCCCACGCTTTGTGTTGCAGTGAGGAGCCACGCCTGCGAGCCGGATCAGTTTGGCAAGCCGGGAGGCTGCTCGGATATCTGCCTCCTTGGGAACAGCCACAAGACCCGAACCTGCCGGTGCCGCTCCGGGTTCAGCCTGGGCAGCGATGGGAAGTCCTGCAAAAGTGAGTCCTGACCCTCCCCGGAGAGCTGCAGGGTTTGCAAGGGGGCCAGCGGCCGCCCCTCTCGGCGGGGGACTGGGGCGGGCGGAGGCGCTTGCGCCGGACGACTGGGAGCACGCGGGCCCAGGGGCAAGTGGAGCTCTTCAATTCCTTCCCTCCTGGTTGCGAGCATCTCTTTCCTTCCCGGCCTAAGCTGTGGGCTGCCTGCTGGGCTCTGCGGTCCCTGCAGACCTACCGGGTGCAGGGGCAGATTGCTGCATCCTTCTGGCCTCCGTGTCGTAGCTTTGACCCTGCGAAAGCCCCGGTTCCGCGTGCACGGGCTGTCCATCCCCAGCGCTGCCTTGGTGCGGCTGGTGGAGATGGCCCCCCCCCGTCTCTCTGCAGAGCCCGAGCACGAGCTGTTCCTGGTGTATGGCAAAGGGCGTCCAGGCATCATCCGTGGGATGGACATGGGAGCCAAGGTGCCGGATGAGCACATGATCCCTATCGAGAACCTCATGAACCCCCGAGCGCTGGACTTCCACGCTGAGACTGGCTTCATCTATTTCGCTGACACCACCAGCTACCTCATCGGGCGCCAGAAGATCGACGGCACGGAGCGGGAGACCATTCTGAAGGACGGTGCGTGGCCGAGGGGTCCAGCCTGGTCCTTCCCCAGTGTGGTCAGCCCCTGGGAGCTGGCAGCAGCAGCCATCAGCGCATTTCCTAGCGTAATGGTAGCACTTCTGTCCTCTCCCTTGTGTCTTTGACCCTTAAATCTACTTGTTTGAAGCTGCTATTTGAGTTTGTCTATAGACTGCTGTTGAGAGACAGGTACAGAGCACGTGCTCCAGCAGAGGCAGGTGAGGGACCCCCATCCATGCATGTCCCCCTCCTGCCCAAGCTGGTCCACCCCGATCAGCTAGAGTCCCTGGGGCTCAGAGTGGTGGCCGATCCATCCCCACGCTGCCAGACGAGTACGTTTGCGTTGCCTTGGGGCAAACCAGCCAAGGGTGCTTCTGAATTCAGCTTTCTCCATCCCAGGCTCCCTGTGGCTGCAGTACCTCTCAGGGAGCTGCCTGCACTGGGGCAGGTCGTTCCCAGTCGGTTTGAGTTGGGATTGGGTGGTGCCGAACACACCGTGAATCATTCAGGGCTGTCGCTTCCACTTCTCATCTTCCTGCTGCCGTGCAACCCTGATGATGAGCGTGCGCTCCTGCTTTTCCCCAAAGGTATCCACAATGTGGAAGGGATCGCTGTGGACTGGATGGGGAACAACTTGTACTGGACTGATGACGGCCCCAAAAAGACCATCAGTGTGGCTCGGCTGGAGAAGGCTGCCCAGACGCGGAAGACGTTGATTGAGGGGAAGATGACCCACCCCCGTGCGATCGTGGTGGACCCTCTGAATGGGTGCGGGTGCCTGGGCAGGCAGGGCTGGCTCGCGGGAGGCACCTGCAGCGGGGACCAGCAGAGCTGGTGGTTGGTTCTGCAGCTCCACATGGCTCACGGGTGCCCCACTGTGTCTCCAAGCATTCATGGTGGCTCCCAAGCTGTGACAGTGGGGCCAGGCGGGGCAGCAGCTCCAGCTGCGGTGACGGCAGCAGCTCTGCACTGCGCGGCAGCTTCCGCCTGGGCTCGGCAGCACTGGTGTGGCCGGGAGGGCCATCGGGCTGTTGCGTTGGACTGGGGCCTGGCTGTAGGCACAGGGCAGGGGGACCTCCCCACTGCTTTGTGTCAGCCGCTCTGTGAGCAGCTGGAAAGTTCACACCTGGTTCAGTGGAGGCAGAGCCGGTTGCTCTTCAGATCAGCGGTGGGGTGGGCTCCGAGCCCAGCTCGTCTTCCTCCGTAACAGCTTAGCGTCTGTGGCAGGTGGATGTACTGGACAGACTGGGAGGAGGATCCCAAGGACAGCAAGAGGGGCAAGATCGAGAGAGCCTGGATGGATGGTTCCAACCGCAACATCTTCATCACCTCCAAGACTGTCCTGTGGCCTAATGGGCTGAGCCTGGACATCCCAGCTAAGATCCTCTACTGGGTGGATGCTTTCTATGACCGCATCGAGATGGTCTACCTCAACGGCACTGAGCGGAAGGCAAGTGGAGGCCCCACAGGCTCTCGGACGCTGATCGCCCCTGCACTGGGGCTGTGGGCAGCCGAGCCACTGCCTTGGCTGGCTGCGTCTGCCGCGGGTCTGCCCAGCGGGTGGCTGGCCGCGTTCAGCCACGCTCCCCTGCCATGTGTCCCCTCCTCACCCTGTCCCTTGCCCTGTCCCACCACGTGTGGGCACCCGTCACAGCTAACGATGAGCCTCTCTGCCTCCCTGGGCCTGCAGATCGTGTACGAGGGACCTGAGCTGAATCATGCCTTCGGGCTGTGCCACTACAGCAGCTTCCTCTTCTGGACCGAGTACCGCAGCGGCAGCATCTACCGGCTGGACCAGGCCTCCAAGGTGGTGAGCCTGCTCCGGAACGAGCGCCCACCCATCTTTGAGATCCGGATGTACGACGCGCAGCAGCAGCAAGGTGCTGGGGCCGCCGCTGCCTGGCACCACGGGGACCTGCCGTGCATGAGGGAACGGGGACGCTGGAAGAGGGATGGGACTGGAGGCTGAGGAAGTGCTCTGCCCAAGCAGCCCCCACTTCTTTTTGCTTCCTTTTGGCCATATCCCTGCCTGTCTGTCCATCCCCATGTACCCTGTCTTTCTCTCCATAAACCCTGCTAGCCCTCATCCCCTGCCCTTCCAGCCTTTCCTCTCTTTCTCCCCTTCCCTCTCTGCTAGGTTTCCTGGCTGTTTCAGCTAGGCTTTGCGTCCCCTGAGGGACGCTGCCTTGCATGGCCTGCTGAACTGGGGTCTCCAGCTGGGTTCCAACTGCAGAGCCTGTTGAGGGAGTCCAGGGGACCGGGGCCACCCAGCAGCTCCCCATGGATTAGCAGGGTTCCCTGAGCGCTGAAGTCCCCTTCTCCTCACCCCTGCCTCGCCTCCACAGTGGGTTCCAACAAGTGCCGTGTGAACAACGGCGGCTGCAGCAGTTTGTGCCTGGCCACCCCCCGGGGCCGTCAGTGTGCCTGTGCCGAGGACCAGATCCTGGGATCGGACTCCGTCACCTGCCAGGGTAGGCTGCCCTGGGGCCTGGCCCCTGGTGGGAACCCCCTTTCCCCAAAGGGATGGGTGGGGACACGGGGTCTGTGGCTCCACTCGGCACATCAGCAGTGACGCTGCGCGCGGTGGGGGGCTGGCCCAGGGCTCGGGGAGGTGGGTGCTCCCTGCACCCGTGGGAGCCTGCAGACGAGTCGCATTACCAGCTCCGGTTCCTCCTCTTGCACGATGGCAGCAGGACAGCCGCCCGCCTGAGGAAGCGGGCGGAAATCCCTGGCGGGGATCGCTGCGCTGAAGCCGTGCAGCTGCGTCCAGTGCTGCCCCCCGTCAGGGCGGGTTTGCTCTGCTGCCAGCGTGAGGGAGAGCCGGGGTCAGGGTTGGGAGCCTGGGCGGTGCTGCGCTTCACCGGCTTAAATGAAAGGGGTGAAGCCCTGTTGGCGCAGCCTGTGCGTGCAGGCTGAACCAGGATCTCTCCCTCCCAGTCGTGGGCTGCACCTTCTTGTTTCGTGCTCAGGAGGTGGTGCACGTGGGCACGAGTGTCTGTGTACGCTCTCAGGGCTGCTGGGCAGTCATGTAGATGTTCTGCCAGCCTGGGGACACAGGACTGTCCTCGCTGCTGCCCTGCACTTCGTCACTCGGTTAAAATCATCCCCTCCCTTTGCTTTTCCCTTGCCAGCCAACCCGTCCTACATCCCCCCTCCGCAGTGCCAGCCCGGGGAGTTCGCCTGCAAGAACAACCGCTGCATCCAGGAGCGCTGGAAATGCGACGGGGACAACGACTGCCTGGACAACAGTGACGAAGCCCCTGAGCTCTGCCGTGCGTAGCCGCCTCCCGTGCAGCGGGATAGTGGTTTACACGCTCCTGGGGCGGCAGGATTTGGGCTAAGCTTCCCTCAGATGTGGGGCCAGTGGCTGGGATGGGGCCGGGCAGCCAGGACCCTTGCATCCCCTCCCCAGCTCTAGGAGGGGAGTGGGCTTGAGCGGTTGAGGGGGGAAGTGGCGATTAGGATCCTGGACCCCCAATTTGCCTGAGGCTCCCTGCCCTTTTCTCAGTTTTTCTGTCCAACAGATGTGGAGGAGGAATGGGGGTGGGATGGAGAAGGGCAGGTCCTGAGCGTGTGTCTCCCCTGCAGACCAGCACACCTGCCCCTCAGACCGTTTCAAGTGCAAGAACAACCGCTGCATCCCCAACCGCTGGCTCTGCGATGGGGACAATGACTGCGGGAACGACGAGGACGAATCCAACTCCACCTGCTCGGGTGAGGAGCCTGCCCATCCTGGGGGGAACAGAGGGAGAGCTCGCATTGCTGTGCTGAGCCGCAGCCTTCGCTGTTCCCTGCGTGCTGCAGGGCCGAGGCCGAGGTTTCAGGGCCTCGCGTGTCCCGGCTGCCCTCCTTGCAGCCAGTTTGGCTTCTGCGCCTGTGCCTCGCAGCATCCCCGGCGGGGTTGTTCCCTGCCTTTTCCCCAGCAAAGCAAGGCACCACCAGCTACTAAAGCTCTGTCTGTCTCCCCCTGGGTCAGCTCGGACCTGCTCCCCCAACCAGTTCTCCTGTGCCAGTGGGCGCTGCATCCCCATCTCCTGGACGTGTGACCTGGATGATGACTGCGGGGACCGCTCCGACGAGTCTGCCTCCTGCGGTGAGCCGGGGTGGGGAGCGCTGGGGGCACGAGGCCCTTTGGGGGAGCACTGCTCGTCACCCCGGGGCAGGGCTGGGCGCGAGGATTGGGGCGCAGGGCGTCTCCCACACACTGATCGTGCCTCTGCCTCCTCCGCAGCCTACCCGACCTGCTTCCCCTTGACACAGTTCACCTGCAACAACGGGCGCTGCATAAACATCAACTGGCGGTGTGACAACGGTAAGGACCACGGCCTCACAGCTGCCAAGGGGGATGCAGCTGGGGACAGCGAGATCAGACGCAGGGGAGCCCGCCTGGCAGGGGGCCCTGTTCCTGCAAGGGCCACTTCTCAGCCTTGTGCTAAACAGCAGAGCCCAGGCCCTGAAGAGAGGAGCTGAAGCTGTAAGCACATCCTGTAACACCAAGACCCATATTTTCCTTGGCTGCCCTTGGGGGAGCGTGTGCTGCAGGAACAGCCTGGCAGGGATCATTTCAGCAGACGTTGGCATTCTTTGCAAGGCGGCCAAAACTCTGCCCCAGTGCTTGAGACGAGTGTGGAGTGGCCTGTGCTGCTGGCGGGGCTGAGCCAGGTCCTGCAGCTCCGGGGAAGGCAGGAGAGGTCTCCCGGCGAGCTCAGGTCTGGCCTCGGGATCTGTTTCCAGGGCCAGGCCTGGGAGAGAGGGTTTGCCCTAAAGCTGCTTTCCTTCCCCTCAGGTTTATTTCAGTCTTCCTAGCAGCTCTGCATCGTTAGGTTTAATTAGTGGCTTCAGAGCAGGCAAGGCACGTTCAAAGCTGCAGAGTACACGTGCCAGTGCAGGGGGTTAGTGGGGAGCCGCGGGTGCAGGTCTCTCCCTAGGGTCTTCCTGAGCGAGTGGCCTCTTCCTCCGGGGGCAGCCCCACCTCTGAGTCGTCCCCACCAAGGGACGGTCTCTTTTCCCGGGGTTCCACCAGTGCTGGCAGCCAGGTGCTCACAAAAGTGATGGCCTTGGCGTGGAGCACCTCTGTGCAGCCGAGACCCTCACCAGGCACGCGTGGGGCAGGAGCTGCAGCGCTGAGGGGCTCCCAGCCCAGCTGCCCTGGGCTCTGCCAGCACCCTCTGCTGCTTCTGGTCTCGCCTCCCAGGCCGCTCGGTGTGCCTGCTCAGCCTCTGTGTGTCCCTCTCCCTGTCGATGTTCATGTCCCGGCATCAGCATGGTTTTGTGCTGCTCTCTGTGCGTGTGCCATGTTGTGTTGTTTTGTTTGTCATTGTGCCCACTCTCCTGTCTGGTTGGTTCTGTGTTTCAGAAAAAGATTGTGGGGATGGCTCTGACGAAAAGAACTGTCCAAAGCCTACCGGTTAGTGCATAGATCAACATGCACCAGACCCCCAACCTGGCCCCACACAACCCCCAAACCTGCCCCCTCCAGGGTCCTGCGAGCCCCATGGGCTGCTTCTCCAGACACTGGCAATGCCCCTTGCGCTCTCTGGCAATGCCCCCCGCTCTCTGGCAATGCCCCCTGCGCTCCAGCAGCGGGAGGGACGTGCCAGGGAGCGAAGCAGCCGTCCCTCCTGGCTCGCAGAGTGGAGCTGCTCGGGAAGCTCCTGTTGGTGGGAGCCTGGAGAGGTCAGAGGCTGCAGCTGCAGGAGCTGGGCTGCTGGTGAAGCTACGCGGCAGCCGTCAGTGCCATCGTCCCCGTGCCCCTCATAAGCAACCCTGTGTGGGGGGAGACAGAGGCACGGGGAGCCAAAGGCCCCTTACCAAACTCACATGTGGCATCTGCAGTGGAGCAGAGCCCTGTGGTGGTTCCAGCAAGCCAGGCCAGCGTCGTGCCCCATGCGGGCGCCAGCAGGGCAGGCAGAGGGGCTGCATTGCCAGTGTCGCAGCACCATCAGACTAAAGCTCCCCCTGCCCGTCAGTGGGTGATGGGGTTTCCTCCAGGCAAGCTGACACCCCCCAATTGGCCGTACCCATCTCCCCGTGGCCGTGCCCCGTAAAGGAGTGCACCATCCCCCCCAGCTCCGCTCCCCCTCTGGAGCGGAGCGGCTCCCTTGGTGCTGGGCGCCCTCCCAGCCTCCCCAGGTACATGGCTGATCTATGCAGTTTCTGTGTTTCATTTTCTTTGGGCGCTGCTGGTGCTGTGGCCGCGCCTGGCGAGCGTGTCGGGGGGCGGGAGGGCCGGGGGCCGGGGACTCTCCTTTTAGCCCGGCCTCTCCTGCGGGGTCCTGCCGCCAGCGCCGAGGGGCTGCCTGTTGCCCTGCGTCCTGTCTGCCGCTGTGGTCCGTCTGATCCCCGTTGTTCCCCGCTTCCCCCGGCTGCCTCCTGTGGCAGGGGGTCTCTGCCTTCCACCCTCCTGCCGTGCCTCAACCAGCCCTCCTGGCTGGCCGGACGCTCTCTGAGCCCCTTCCCGCTCCCCTTCCCTCTCCAGACAACGACTGCGGGGACAACAGCGACGAGGCAGGCTGCAGCCACTCCTGCTCCAGCAACCAGTTCAAGTGCAACAGCGGGCGCTGCATCCCCGTGCACTGGACCTGCGACGGGGACAACGACTGCGGGGACTACAGTGATGAGACTCACGCCAACTGCACCAACCAGGGTGAGCCTCGGGTTGCAGCGGAACCGGGCTGCCCCTGTGCTGCTGCTCGGCGTCCTCCTCTGGGGTGACCCAGGTCTTGCCCCGGGAGGGAGCGAGCGGGCAATGGGGGAGGCGAGTACGGCAGATGGACCCTCCTGGGCATCAGCTCTGCTGCTGTCCTGCCTCGAGAGCCAAAAGCCCCCTTGAACAGAGCCCCCTGCTTCCAGGAAGGGAATCCTGGAGCCTCCTCTGCCCACCCTTGGTGCCCAGATACCCCAGTCCTGTGCCTCTGGATGCCCTCGGCCCTTTCCCTGCCAGGCTGAGTGCCCGGTCCTCCTCCCACCCCCTGAGCCTGCCCGGTTGCTGCCCGGTTCACAGTTCTTTGGGGCGAAGGCAATGACCGGGTGCGCGTTCCCTCCCACCAGCCACGCGCCCACCCGGGGGCTGCCACACCGACGAGTTCCAGTGCCGGCTGGATGGGCTCTGCATCCCCATGCGCTGGCGCTGCGATGGCGACACGGACTGTATGGACTCCAGTGACGAGAAGAACTGCGAGGGGGTCACCCATGTCTGCGACCCCAATGTCAAGTTTGGCTGCAAGGACTCAGGTGAGAGCAGGGGAAGGGGGATCTGGTGCCCCCTGCTCCCTCTGACCTGGGAAAGGGACTCGGACCTGCCTCGGCTCAGCGGGGATGGGGGTGGGAGAGGTGGTGGAGGGACAGCAGCTCTGGGGCAGCCAGGACCCCGAGTGCCTGAAATAACGTCTCCTCTGCATCTGCTCTGCCCCCTCCTCGCTCCCCCCTCGGCAGCCCGCTGCATCAGCAAGGCCTGGGTCTGTGACGGGGACAGCGACTGCGAGGACAACTCGGACGAGGAGAACTGCGAGTCGCTGGTGTGCAAACCTCCCTCCCACACCTGTGCCAACAACACCTCCATCTGCCTCCCCCCCGAGAAGCTCTGCGATGGCTCCGACGACTGCGGGGATGGCTCCGATGAGGGCGAGCTTTGTGGTGAGTGCGGAGCTGGGCACTGGGATACGGGGTCTCCCCTGGCCAGGAGCGGGGTGAGGACCTGATGAGCGTGTCCTCTCTCCGCAGACCAGTGCTCCCTGAACAACGGTGGCTGCAGCCACAACTGCACCGTGGCACCTGGTGAGGGCATCGTCTGCTCCTGTCCCCTGGGGATGGAGCTGGGCTCGGACAACAAGACCTGCCAGATCCAGAGCTACTGTGCCAAGCACCTCAAATGCAGCCAGAAGTGCGAGCAGGACAAGTACAACGTCAAGTGCTCCTGCTACGATGGCTGGATGCTGGAGCCTGATGGCGAGAGCTGCCGCAGCCTGGGTGCGTGCCGGTGGGCTGCAGGGGCTGGCAGCGTCGCCCCAGCTGCCTGTGGTGGTGGTTGTCCTCCCCCTGCTCTTGGAGGCAGCAGCAGCGGAGCTGAGGGCCGTGCTGATGGGCACGGCTGGGTGCTGGGGGGATCTGCCCGCCAACAGTGGACCCCTCGCTGTCCCCACCTGGCACAAGCAGCCCTTTATGGTGCAGGGGTGCGGGTGGTCCTGTAGCTGAGGCTGGGGCTAGGAGCCAGGGGCACCTTCCTCCTGCCTTGTCCATGCCCCCCTGCTGACCCTGCCCTGCTTTCCTCAGACCCCTTCAAGCCATTCATCATATTTTCCAACCGCCATGAGATCCGCCGCATTGACCTGCACCGGGGTGACTACAGCGTCCTGGTCCCCGGGCTGCGCAACACCATCGCCTTGGACTTCCACCTCAACCAGAGCTCGCTGTACTGGACCGACGTGGTGGAGGACAAAATCTACAGGGGAAAGCTGCTTGAGAATGGGGGTGCGTAGCCCTGGGGAGCAAACTGGTGGGGGGGCCAGACGGGTGGGAAAGCAGGAGTGTGGTTCTGGGATAGGGTGCCAGCAATGACTCCTTGGCACCCCGCAATGGTGCAGCCGCTGGAGCCCACAGCCCCTGTAGCAATCCCGTTCTGCTCTCCAAAGTTGCTCATTATGTAGGAGTTAATTAGCATTCCCAGCACTCCCCTGATGGTAACTGCAGCCCAGCAGCTGGGAGCACGAAGCTGGACCCCCTCCCCATCGGTGCTGCAGAGCCACAGGAGGGGGCACCTGCGGGAGAGGGCACCCGACGGGGGGTTGCAAGAGCCCAGTGTCAGGACCACAGATGTGGGGCTGAGCCCTTTGGGTTCAGGCCCCGTTTGTGGAGGGATCATCCCCTTGCCATCGACCCCAGTCAAGCCGAGGGGAGCTGTTCAGGGTTGGGGCGCGATGGTGGCAGGAGGGCTGGGGAAGAAGCACCAGCCTGAGCCCTCCCGGCGCTGTGCCCCGCAGCTCTGACCAGCTTCGAGGTAGTGATACAGTACGGGCTGGCCACCCCTGAGGGGCTGGCCGTGGACTGGATCGCTGGCAACATCTACTGGGTGGAGAGCAATCTGGACCAGATCGAGGTGGCCAAGCTGGACGGCACCATGCGAACCACGCTCCTGGCTGGGGACATCGAGCATCCCCGTGCCATTGCCCTGGACCCCCGCTACGGGTAAGGCAGGAGGGGACATTGGTCACCAGGACACGGTGGCACCCTTGGGATCTTGCAGGGGGACCAGGCGACGGGCTCCAGATGGCACACACCCCACTGCCGATTCAGGAGGCAGGGCTTGGTGTCCCCACGCTGACTGTCCCTGCTCGCTGTCCCTCACAGGATCCTCTTCTGGACAGACTGGGACGCCAGCCTGCCCCGCATTGAAGCCGCCTCCATGAGCGGCGCGGGCCGGCGCACCATCCACAAGGAGACGGGCTCCGGGGGCTGGCCCAACGGGCTCACCGTCGACTACCTGGAGAAGCGCATCCTCTGGATCGACGCCAGGTAGGACCAGGACATCCATCTCTGCCCTGCGCCTCCCGTTCCCCGTCTGCGCTCCCCGTCCCTTCCAGCTGTGGCACCTTGCCCCTCGCTCCTGTGTTGTTCTGCCACTTGGCTGCTGGGCTGGGAGCGTAAGCCTTTGCTCTGTGGGGTCTGTTTGTGTCTGCGACACGTTCCAACCTTTGCTCTGTGTTTTCTCCTCTGCGGGGGGCTCTGATCCCTGGTGCAAACCAGCAGCCGTCCCGCTTTGCAGCGTTAAGGAGAGCAGAGGAGGTGGCTGCTTAGACCCTGTGGGTTGTTGCTGTGGGGTTAAAGACCCGGCCTTTGCCCGTGCCTGGTACCCCTTGCCCAGCCGTCTGCCTGCTCTCACCCCCTGTCTCTGCCGGGTGCAGGTCAGATGCCATCTACTCAGCCCTGTATGATGGGACGGGGCACATCGAGGTGCTGCGGGGACACGAGTACCTGTCGCATCCCTTCGCCGTCACCCTGTACGGGGGTGAGGTCTACTGGACCGACTGGCGCACCAACACGCTGGCCAAGGCCAACAAGTGGACAGGGCACAATGTGACAGTGGTGCAGAGGACCAACACGCAGCCTTTCGACCTGCAGGTGTACCACCCCTCCCGGCAGCCCCTGGGTGAGGCCTGGGGAAGTGGAGGTGGCGGGATGGGGAGGGGGAGCGTGATGGGGAGATGGCACTGGCATTTGTTGTGCGCCCACACCCACTCGGGGCATTGCATGGGAGCCAATCCCACCACCATGGCTGCCCCTTCTCACCCTCCGCTGAGTCCGAGGGCGCCGCTGTGGCCCTGGCCACCCAGCAGAGTGTCCTGGGGTGATGAGGCTGATGGGTCAGAGCTCCTCGATGGGGCAGGCAGGGTCTAGGAGGCCTGCAGTTCTCGGGCCTCACGGGTAGGCGTCTCCTGGAACAGGGGCATCACTTATCTTATTCCCTTTGCAGCTCCTAATCCCTGTGAAGCCAATGGGGGCAAAGGGCCGTGTTCTCACCTCTGCCTCATCAACTACAACCGCACGTTGTCCTGTGCCTGCCCCCACCTCATGAAGCTGGACAAGGACAACACGACATGCTATGGTAGGGGTTTGCCCAGGCCGCCCTGGGGCAGGGAGAACAAGCGGGTGCGTCGGAGCCAGCTCTGCACTCCAGGCTGAGGTCCCATGACTGCCCCTCTCATCCTTCTCCCCAGAGTTTAAGAAGTTCCTGCTGTATGCACGGCAGATGGAGATCCGGGGCGTGGACATCGACAACCCCTACTACAACTACATCATCTCCTTCACGGTGCCTGACATTGACAATGTCACGGTGGTGGACTACGATGCCCTGGAGCAGCGCATTTACTGGTCTGATGTCCGCACCCAGACCATCAAGAGAGCCTTCATCAATGGCACTGGCGTGGAGACCGTCGTCTCTGCGGGTGGGTGTGGAGGATTGTTGCCTTGCATGGCTGCTCACATCAGATCCCGGAGCAGGGCAGAGCTGCCAGCTCTCCAGAGGCTTCAGCTCCATGAGATTGGCCCTTCCTCTTCATCTGAACATCATCCCAGCCCTGTTCTCACAAGTAACGACTCTCCCTTCTCCGTTGCCTTTCAGACCTGCCCAACGCTCACGGCCTCTCTGTGGATTGGGTTTCCAGAAACCTCTTCTGGACCAGCTACGATGCCAACAAGAAGCAGATCAATGTGGCCCGGCTGGACGGCTCCTTCAAGAACGCAGTGATCCAGGGGCTGGACAAGCCTCACTGCCTGGTGGTTCACCCCCTCCGGGGGTAAGTCTCTGGTGGGACATAGTGCCAGCGGGCTTGGGGTCAGGCCAGGAACATCAAAGAAGGAGAAGGTGTATGTGGACACACACATGTGTGTGTGTGTGTGTGACGGTGCACACGCGTGGTGGAGTGCTCGCAAACACCAAACCCCCTCCTGGGGCCCGGGACGGGCGGTGAGGAGACAGTCAGGCTGTGCAACGAGAGGGGAGAGGGGCCAGCACAGGGCTGGCCTCAGCCTGGGGAGCAGGCTGGGGTGGCAGGGGCTGGCAGAGCCTGGGAGGGCAGCAGGGCTGCATGTGGGCCATCTCTGCGGGGCTGTCGGAGCTGCCGTGTTCAGTGTCCCCTCACTGGTGCAGGAAGCTCTACTGGACAGACGGGGACAACATCAGCGTGGCCAACATGGACGGCAGCAACCGCACTCTCCTCTTCACCAACCAGAAAGGGCCTGTTGGTATGGACCCCCCCGTGTCCCCTGGTACTACCCCACCTTGCAGCACCCTTGCTGGCCCTGAAAGCCTCAAGCCCCCACTTCGGCAGCCCCGGCTCCCCACGGGGCTGGCAGCTGGTTTGTGCTGGGTCACCTTGACCTCGTGTGCCCATTCTCTCCATCACCACATCCACTCTGCCGGGCCCATCCCACTTCCCAGATGGTGACAGTCCATGCGTGCCACCTGAACGCTGATGGTCCCTTGCTTTCCAGGCCTGGCCATTGACTACCCAGAGAGCAAGCTGTACTGGATCAGCTCTGGCAACGGCACCATCAACAGATGCAACTTGGACGGCAGCAACCTGGAGGTGATTGAGTCCGTGAAGAGTCAGCTGAGCAAGGCGACCGCCCTGGCCATCATGGGTGAGAGCTGGCAGGGCGATGGGGGTGGTGTGTGAAGCCCTTTCCCGTTCTCCTGGCCCTGCCCAAACACAGGCTGCTCACTGCCACCTCTAGCAGCTGTGGAGGGGATGCTTCTCCACCAAAGGCCGAGCTCAGTCCCCTTTCTCCAGGCCATCACATGTAAATCTGTGTAGAGCCACCGCACTTTGCAGCTGGGGCGGGCGGGGTGGGGAATCCTGCTGCATGTTCCTACCTTATCCTCCCAGGCAACAAGCTGTGGTGGGCTGACCAGGCCTCCGAGAGGATGGGCACCTGCAACAAGAAGGACGGGACGGAGGTGACAGTGCTGCGCAACAGCACCACGCTGGTGATGCACATGAAAGTGTACGACGAGAGCATCCAGCAAGGTGAGCGTGTGGTCCTGGGGCAGAGACCCTGTGGGGCTGGGCAGCAGCTCATCCACTCCACTAGGGTGCCAGCAGGGCCGGAGTCTGGCGCGTGGTGCCCGGGTGGCGGGCTGACCCTGTCCCTTCTTGCTGGCCCATGCCTGACCCTTGCCCTCGCGCCAGGTCCCTGCCAGCTGGCACAGAGCACCCGCATCTCGTGCGGCTGCCCTGAGCGGTGCTGGCCCCGGCTGCCCCGGCCTCTCCCCGGGGGCCGCAGCCCTGGCGGGTGTTCCCCGGCTCCTGGCTGCCCCTCACTCCCCCTTCTCTCTGCGGCAGCTGGAACCAACCCCTGCAGCCTAAACAACGGTGACTGCTCGCAGCTCTGTCTCCCCACTTCCGAGACCTCCCGGTCCTGCATGTGCACCGCGGGCTACAGCCTGAAGAGTGGGCAGCAGTCCTGCGAAGGTGAGCGTCCCTGTCCCCGTCCCCTCACCAGCACTACCCCCTGAGAGCAGAGACACCCCGCCACCTTCCCCTGGCCATGCCCGCTGCGTGCTGCAGCTCTGCCTGTGCCGCACGGTGCTGCGTGGCCGAGCAAGGTGTGCGTGCCGGCGTGGCGCATGGCGGGGCTGGTAACCGCTCGCGCCGGCTGTGTGCGGGCTCCTCCCGCCTGCCCTGCACCTCCCTGCAGCACCCAGCAGTGCTGCGGAGGGGCGCTGGGGGCCAGAGGGATGCCGGAGGGCTGGGGGGGCTCAGGAGGGGCTGCGAGACCCTCGTGTGGGCTGTCCCCGCGAGGGGCTGGCAGCGGTGAACGCGGGTGGCACGGGGGCACTGCCTGGGCACCAAGGGCTCTGGGTTTAGCGGGAGGAGGGGAGTGGGCCTGCACGGTGGGAGCCCTCAAAGGAGAGGTGAACTCCTTGCTAACGGCAGTGGGTTTGGGTCGCTGACTCACCGCAGCCGCCGGGAACAGGGCTGGGCGGCCGGCGCAGCGTTTGCTCTGCAGTTCCCAGTCCCTGCCTGGTTTGCCACCCTCTCCCTTGAGAGGGAAGAGCCTCCCCCCCCACTCCCTGGTCACTGCCAGGGCCTCTCAAAGGCTGTTTGTGTGCAAAATGTTCTTGGTGGTTTTGGAGGGGGCTGGCAGAGCGGCTGCACCATCTGGGTCAGGGCAGGGACTGAATAACAAGCGCTGCTCTGACCCAGATGCAACGCAGAGCCTTTGCCAGCGCTCGGGGGCAGAGGCGGCTCTGGAAAGAGGCCTCGCTTGTGCCCCGGCGTGGGTCAGGACCCCTTGAACGGGCTGCTTCTGGGGCTTGCAGCCTCCAGGGAGGTCCGAGCAGGGCCCGCTGGAACGCAGCCCCTTTGCAGAGCCGAGCAGGGAAGGGCTTTGCGGCTGTTTCCCAGGTTCCTGCCCCAGCCATCAGAAACCTCGTCCCTGACTATGTCTGTGCTCCGCTTAGAGTGGGTTATTCCCTGCCCTCTTTCCACAAGGTTTGCCATTCCTTCCCCTGCCCAGTGTGGCAGTGAAAGCCATCCCATCCTGATCATGGAGGAGTTAGTAGAATCATAGCCTCACAGAATGGTTTGGGTTGGAAGGCACCTTAAAGATCATCTAGTTCCAACCCCCCCTGCAATAGGCAGGGACACCTTCCGCCAGATCAGGTTGCTCAAAGCCCCGTCCAACCTGGCCTTGAACACTTCTAGGGATGGGGCATCCACAACTTCTCTGGGCAACCTGTTCCAGTGCCTCACCACCCTCACAGTGAAGAATTTGTTCCTTATGTCTAATCTAAATCTACCCTCTTTCAGTTTAAAGCCATTACCCCTTGTCCTGTCACTACATGCCCTTGTAAAAAGTCCCCCTCCAGCTTTCTTGTAGGCCCCCTTCAGGCACTGGAAGGCTGCTAAAGTTTTCCCCAGAGCCTTCTCTTTTCCTGGCTGAACAACCTCAACTCTCTCAGCCTGTCTTCATAGGAGAGGTGCTCCAGCCCTCTGGTCATCTTTGTGGCCCTCCTCTGGACCTGCTCCAACAGGTCCATGTCCTTCTTATGTTGGGGACCCCCGATCTTAATGCAGTACTCCAGATGGGGTTTCACGAGAGCAGAGCAGAAGGGCAGAATCACCTACCCTAACCTCCTGGTCACGCTTCTTTTGATGCAGCCCAGGATAAGGTTGGCTTTCTGGGCTGCAAGCGCACGTTGCCAGGTCACGTTGAGCTTCTCATCAACCAACACCCCCAAATCCTCCTCAGGGCTGCTCTTAATCCATTCTCTGCCCAACCTGTATTTGTGCTTGGGATTACCCCGACCCATGTGCACTTACACTTGGCCTTGTTGAACTTCATGAGGTTTGCATGGGTCCACCTCTCAAGCCTGTCAGGGTCCCTCTGGATAGCATCCCTTCCCTCCAGCATGTCGACCACACCACACAGATGGTGTCGTTGGCAACCTTGCGGAGGGTGCACTCAATCCCGCCGTCCACGTCACTGACAAAGGTGTTAAACAGGGCCAGTCCCCGTACCAACCCCTAAGGAACGCCACTCATCTCTGGTCTCCACTTGGACATCAAACCACAACTCTTTGAGTGCAACCATCCAGCCAATTCCTTATTCACCGAGTGGTCCATCCATGAAATCCATCTCTCTCCAATTTAG
This sequence comes from Scopus umbretta, assembly GCA_013400535.1. NCBI lineage: Eukaryota > Metazoa > Chordata > Aves > Pelecaniformes > Scopidae > Scopus > Scopus umbretta. The sequence goes on along the minus strand of VZTL01052057.1, from coordinate 33,805 downwards.
AGACAAGGGTGTCATGTGGGACAGGGTCAATGTCAAAAAGAATTTTGTCCTGTTCACTGTGGTTAGTCTCCGCTCGCGCGGGGACCCAAGGGAAGCAGGGGCATCCCTCCCTCCCTGAGAAACCGTGGTGCTGCAAAGCTTCCGAAGCGTGCCGCGTGCCTGCTGCCCATGCAAACGCGTCACCCCCCAGCTGCAGCACCGTGGGCAGGACCAGGCACCCGATGCCCGGCAGGACTGCCTCCCCCGCCACCTCCCCAGCTGCCTGCGGAGCTGCCGCTCGCGCTGCCAGCCCACGTCTCGCTTGCGTCAGCCTCGGAGTCAGCTGAGAGGTGGGCGTAGGGGCTGCCTGTGCCGGGATGCTTCGGGCAGCTGCACAGCCTACCGGCAGGTCCAGCCAACATGGTTCAACACTTCTCTGCCTGTCCCTCTGCTGTCCTGGGCCGTCTGCCCAGACCAGGGACTCGTGGTGCTGCTGTTATGGCAGGGTCCAGCCCTGCCAGGCTTGTTCTCCTCCATGGAGCTGCTCTCACAGTTACCCATGAGTTGTGGCTGTCCCTAGAAGAGACAGTGTGTACTTTGTAGGATGTGTCTGACTGTCCCTGCATCTGTGTCGCAGGTGTTGGCTCCTTCCTCCTGTATTCAGTCCACGAGGGGATCCGTGGCATTCCCCTGGACCCCAACGACAAGTCGGATGCTCTCGTGCCCGTGTCGGGGACCTCCCTGGCCGTGGGGATTGACTTCCACGCAGGTGATGCAGGGGCTGGGAGCAGGACAACGGGGCCGGAGAGGTCAGGGAGGGGGAGTGCAAGGGGGACCATCACCAGACCCTCCTTTGGCAGCGCTCCGGCCTAGAACATCTCCGCTCAGTGGTGCTGGGTGAGGGAGGGTTTCAGGTCCCCATGCCGGGGCCTTGGGGTGCAGCTCAGCCTGGGTCTGTGCCACCCTTGGGGTCACCCAGAGGTGATGACTGATACTCGCTCTCCTGCCTGGCCCCTCTCAGAGAATGACACCATTTACTGGGTGGACATGGGTCTGAGCACCATTAGCCGGGCCAAGCGGGACCAGACGTGGCGGGAGGACGTGGTCACCAACGGCATTGGCCGTGTGGAGGGCATCGCTGTGGACTGGATTGCCGGTGAGACGGGCTCCGGAGCAAGGAGGAGTGGGTGGGCAGTTGGGGACCAGGGCTTGTGCGTGTGTTCACTGTCCCCTCTCTGCAGGAAACATCTACTGGACAGACCAGGGCTTCGATGTCATCGAGGTGGCCAGGTTGAACGGGTCCTTCCGCTATGTGGTCATCTCACAGGGTCTGGACAAGCCGCGGGCCATCACAGTCCATCCAGAGAAGGGGTAAGACACCACACAAAGCCACCTAGAGAGGGCCATCCGCTGGGGAGTGGGCACGTACTGGAGACCCCCGGCACCCTCCTGGCAGAGCTGTGCAGTTTGCACGCAGTGGAGAAGGACTCGTAGGTCTCCCACCACACCAAGGGACAGGCCCCTGATGTCCAAACCAGCTGGGTTTTACCGCCCTTTCACTGATGGGCTAAGCTTCCTGGGAGCTCCCTGTGACTTCATGGGTGCTAGCACCTCCGAAAATCCAAGTGGAGCCTCCCCAGACCGGCTCCAGCTTTGGACAGAGTCACAGGGAGAGGAATGTTGTTTGGATCCGGGGAACGATGGAGAACAGCACCTTATGTGCCTGGCACACACGGTCCGGTTTCTGGGCTGCATCCAGCTGCAATACAGCGCTCCTTTCCCCAGCTGCAGCGTGGTCTGCAAGCACGTGGGGGACAGGAGGCTGGCAGATCACCAGGGGTCTGGGCTGAGGCTGTGGTGTGGAGGGATGAGGGAGAGAGGTGTTTTTCCTCTGCTCTGATGGCCAAAAAGCCCAAGGATGCTGCTTCTGGCCAGCCCTGTGGTCACATCCCTGCTGTCCCCTGCAGGTATCTCTTCTGGACGGAGTGGGGGCAGTACCCTCGCATTGAACGGTCACGCCTGGATGGGACGGAGCGGATGGTGCTGGTGAACGTCAGCATCAGTTGGCCCAACGGGATATCCGTCGACTACGAGGTACAGCCGCCGGCTGGGAGGACGGTGCCACCCTGGGGCCTGGCAGGAAGCGTGCTGGTCCCACGGGTCCCTGGAGCCGTGCCGCTGCTGGTGGGGCCTGTGGGGACACGGCTGCCCGCTCCAGGGCCCTGGAGTTTTCTCTCCAGCGCAGGAAGGGTTGTACAGGGTGGTCATCTTCTGAACCTTGGGACCTTCTGCCGGACGTGGTGGGAGGTGCAGAGGGTGTCTTAGTGTCTCCCCGCTGTGCTGCTCCATTGCTGACTGGGATGCTTTCTCATCGCCTCAGGATGGGAAGCTTTACTGGTGCGATGCCCGGACAGACAAGATTGAACGAATCAACCTGGAGACGGGGGAAAACCGAGAGGTTGTCCTGTCCAGCAACAACATGGACATGTTCTCGGTGTCGGTCTTTGAGGAGTACATTTACTGGAGCGATAGGTACAGTGCCTGAGGGGTCCGGTGGTGCTGGGGGTGCCCTGGGCACTGGCTGTGCGGGAGGGTGGCGGGAGCTGGGTCCCACCACAGGGTGCTGCTGGGGTGGGCCCCGCATCAGTTGCTCAGTGACTCTGTCCTTTCTTAGGACTCACGCAAATGGCTCCATCAAAAGAGGCAACAAGGACAACGCCACCGAGTCGGTGTCCCTGCGGACAGGGATTGGTGTGCAGCTCAAGGACATCAAAGTCTTCAACCGGGCCAGGCAGAAGGGTGCGTCCAGGAGCGGGGTGTCAGCCCCTCGTGCAGTGCTGCCGAGCGCTGGTGGCTGCCCGGGCTGCGCTCCCGCAGCAGGCAGATGCGGGGAGGGGGATGGAAAGAAACGGGCCGCTGTGTCCTTGTCGCAGAACCGTGTCGCGCCGTGGGCTGAGCCCATTTCTTCACCCTCTTTCTCTGGGAATGGGGAGAGGTGAAAAGCGGCCGAGTGAGAGCGTCCTCCTACAGAGCCTGCCCAGTCTCCCAAACGATCCCTGCCTTTCCTCCCTAGGCACCAACATCTGTGCCCAGAGCAACGGGGGCTGTCAGCAGCTCTGCCTGTTCCGAGGTGGCGGGCAGAGGACGTGTGCCTGCGCCCATGGCATGCTGTCCGAGGACGGGGTGAGCTGCCGGGACTATGACGGCTACCTGCTGTATTCGGAGCGCACCATCCTCAAGAGCATCCACCTGTCGGATGAGAACAACCTCAATGCACCCATCAAACCCTTCGAGGACGCGGAACACATGAAAAACGTCATTGCCCTGGCCTTTGACTACCGCTACGGCTCCAAGGGCAGCAACCGCATATTCTACAGTGACATCCACTTTGGCAACATCCAGCAGATCAACGATGACGGCACGGGGCGCAAGACCATCGTGGAGAGTGAGTGTCACAGGGCTCCCTCCGTGTGCATCTGCGCTCAGACCCCTCTTTTCTGTTCTCCCCCGCCACCTCTTCCTGAACAACCTCCTTCCTTGCCCAAGGGCTTTTATTCCTTTTCTGGGTTAAGATTTTTTGGTGTTTTCGCGAGGTGTTTTGAGTGGCAGCTGTTAAGGGTTCAGCTGTGAGCTTTCTGCTAGAGCCTCTGGAAGAGGCAGCAGCCTGTGGTGGAGGATGCAAGTGTCAGGAGCAGTCTGCAGAGCTTGTTCTGGCAAGGAGAGTGTATCACGAGGCGCAGGCGTGCACGTGGGTATGCATTGCTCTAGAAACAAGGCACTGCAGCAAACTTGGGATCTGCTCTGCATTTGCATTTGACTTCCAAGACAGATCCGTGGAGCCTGAGCAAACCTTGCCCATGCCTGGCCCTGTCTTCACCTCCAGTCCTTGGTTTGCACTTGGTTGGTTTTATTGGCTCCTACAGCAGCTGAAAAGGCCATGTCTGTTGCTCTGCGTCACCAGGGAGTACCTCCAGCAAGGGTTATAGATGTGCTCGCTAATGAGTGTATTTACATTTGGCACTTGGGATAGCTGTTATCACTGAGATCAGAAGAGCAGTGCCCATTTCTCATGGCCGGTTCATTAAACCTTTTGCTGATCATTAATGAGGGAGGAAGGATGAGTGTACAGTTCAAGTTCCTGGCCTGGGAGCTGGAAGGAAGGTCTCCCTGGCTGGCCACAAGTCTTCACCTTGTCACTTGGTGCCTTTGGGCCTTAGCTCTCCCCAGACAGAGGGAGACCCTTCCCTTCCCAGCGCTACTGCTGCGGGGACAGGGGGACCTGGAGCAAGGCCCAGCCAGTGCAGGGCAGATGATCAGAGCATGAGCTTGAAAGCCAAGTTCAAGTCCTCCTTTCATCATAGGTGAGCATCACAGGTGAACATAACAGCACTTCCTGCAAGGCAGTGTCGTTACCTGGTTGGTAGCAGAGGTCTGTCCAGGAGGCCCCTAAAGTCTCCTGGGGTCTCAGCTCACCCCTTAGCACGAACACCAGCCCAGCCCTGCTGAGTCCCCTCAGCTGCTGCCGCACTGGTGCCCTATTAGCAAGCAGCCAGAGCCTCTGAGGGATTTTTTTGGGGTGTAATTAAAAGCAATAACTTCAGGAAGATGCCTCATCCAAGTGTCAGAGTCAGCACTGGCTGTGCGGAGTGAGCCGGGCAGCCTTGCAGGAGCACAGGCTGGATGCGACCCTTGCCTGTCCTCCCCTCCTGCAGACGTGGGCTCGGTGGAGGGGCTGGCGTACCACCGCGGCTGGGACACGCTGTACTGGACAAGCTACACCACCTCCACCATCACCCGCCACACCGTGGACCAGAGCCGCCTGGGGGCTTTCGAGAGGGAGACGGTGATCACCATGTCGGGGGACGATCACCCCAGGGCCTTTGTGCTGGACGAGTGCCAGAAGTGAGTGGCCATCGGTGGTCCAGCCAGCCTGCCCAGGGGTCCACGTGGTCCCAGGGCCAGCGTCCAGGCAGACACCCCTCCACTGGGGAGGAAGCACTGGTTCCCAGCACAGAGAGTATTGGACCCCAGGGAGGAAAGGTCCTGTGCCCTGCCACCCCATGTGTCTTTCAACGCACCAAAGCAAAGGCAGAAACCCTGTCCCATCCCCTTCTCTGGCCAGCTGGTGTCATGGGGTACCACGTTTCCCAGCCGGCTGCAGTTCCCTCTTTCGTCCCCCTCCCATCCCTCTTTGTGTGGGGACAACGTCCCATCCATCCCAAAGTCCTGGAAGCCCCACAGCAGCAGAGGGGTGGGCTGAGGCGACAGAGAGCTGGGGTTGCAAAGGCATCGTGTGTCTCTTCCCTTCCAGCCTGATGTTCTGGACCAACTGGAATGAGCAGCACCCCAGCATCATGCGTGCCACCCTCTCTGGGGCCAACGTCCTCATCATCATTGACCAGGACATACGGACACCGAATGGGCTGGCCATTGACCACAAGGCCGAGAAGATCTACTTCTCTGATGCCACGCTGGACAAAATTGAACGCTGTGAATATGATGGCTCCCACCGCCACGTGAGTCCAGACCTGGCCCCAGTGGCAGAGACGGGGGAGGAGAGTGGCAAGTGTCAAAACTGGGGCTGGCACGTTGTCAGAGGAAAGCAGAGCTGTTCCTGGGGCACGGGGAGAGTCGGGCCATTCCCTGGGGTAGACGCATGGGGACGGGCTGTATTTGGGGTGGTGCGTCCCACAGCTAGGTTTCCTCATGCTCGTCGTTTGCCAATGTCTGGTAGGTGATCCTGAAATCGGAGCCTGTGCACCCCTTTGGCCTGGCTGTCTACGGCGATTACATCTTCTGGACGGACTGGGTGCGCAGGGCTGTGCAACGAGCCAACAAGTATGTGGGCACCGACATGAAGCTTCTGCGTGTTGACATCCCCCAGCAGCCCATGGGCATTATTGCCGTGGCCAACGACACTGACAGCTGTAAGGACACCCCTCGTGCCACCCGTCGCCCACAGCCTCACCACTGTGGGCCCCTGCTCCCCTGCCTCTGCCCCCGCCAGGCAGCACTGCTCTTCCACCCCGTCTGCAGGCCAGGGGAAGGGGGAACCCACCCCACCATCCTTCCTGGCCTGTCATTGCCCCTTCAGGACCCTCATGCCAAGGCCTGTCCATCTCCAAACCCTGTGCAGGCTGAAGAGAGAGAGAATTTGCCCCATTTGTGCTCTTCCCAGGGCATCCTTCTTGCAAGATCTGGGGAGACTGGATGCCCCCAACCCCATGCATCCCCCATAGCCCCATCTGAAGAGCTTGGGCAGGAACCCCTACTTTTCCTCGCTGCAGCAGGGCGGACAAGGGGAAAGGACTGCTGACACTGTGCCTGGTGTGACTGCTCTCCATCTCTCCTAGGTGAGCTGTCCCCGTGCAGGGTGAACAACGGCGGCTGTCAGGATCTCTGTCTACTCACACCCAAAGGACATGTCAACTGCTCCTGCCGCGGCGAGCGTGTCCTGCAGGAGGATTTCACCTGCAAAGGTGGAGGGGAGGTGGAAGCGGGAGCTGCTGGGGATGGGCAGGGGAGGACTAGAGGCTGGTCTCAGCCTGGCAGAGCTGACGTTCCCCGCACCCTCCCCAGCCCTGAATTCCACCTGCAACATGCACGATGAGTTTGAGTGTGGGAACGGCGACTGCATTGACTTCAGCCGGACCTGTGACGGCGTGGTCCACTGCAAGGACAAGTCAGATGAGAAGCAGTCCTACTGCAGTAAGGTTCCTCCTCTTGCTGCTTTGCTCAGACACACACGTGCACCCCCTGGCATACGCAGGCACCCTGCTTGAGCTGTCAGCTCTGTTCGGCAAGGGGAGCCAGGGCTCCTGGGTGTCTTCTCGTATCCCTCAAGTGCTCGCAGTCCCTCTTGCCCTCCCAGAGGTGGGCCCAACCAGGCCAGGCTTTCAGGGCTCCAGACCTTTTCCAGTTTTCTGGGGCAGGCTGGAGTGTGGGACACCTTGAGCTGACCCAGTAGGGGCTGCAGCCCCCTCCCTCTCAACAGCAACCCTCGCTCCTCAGCCTGGAGGGGTGTCTGCTGGGCAAAGGCCAAGCTTAACACCGCAGCGTTGCCAGCACAGCACAAGGGAGTCTGTTTCCTAATCCTGCCTGTGGAGTTTCTTCCCCCGCTGAAGGGTCCCTGAGGAGCTGAGATGCCTGGGGGCACCGACCCTCCCCTCGCGCTCACCTCCTCCTCCTCCTCCTCCCTTGCAGGCAGCCGTAAGTGCAAGAAGGGTTACCTGCACTGCATGAACGGGCGCTGCATCGCCAGCCGCTACTGGTGCAATGGCGTGGATGACTGCGGGGACAACTCGGACGAAGTGCCGTGTAACAGTAAGCAGGCTGGCTGGCTCCCAGCCAGCCCTTGCCCGGGCTCAGTCAGCTGTCTGGGACAGGGAGAGAGGCTTTGGGAAAGAGTTACCTTCAGCTTGACAGGTTCAGAGCGGAGCCAGGGCTTAACGGAGAGTCAAGGTCTAAGTCCTGCTCATGCTGCTTGTGCCACAGACCACTTTGTGGAGCTCACTCCCTGACATCTGGGAGGAAGAACTCTTGAGCGCAGCCCTGCAGCACCCAGAGCCTCCCAAGAACAGTGGTTTGACACCCAGGAGGAACACAAGGCGGTGGCGAGGCACAGTGTTGCTGCTCCTCATGGCCCCTTTGCTCCTGAGAAAAGGGCACCTGAGCCTCCCCAAGGGCAGCACCCCTTCAGGGCTGCAGGAACCTGTCTGCTTGGTTCAGAACCAACAGGGAAGGTCAGGAGCTTTCCTGAGCCTGTCCAGGCCTGCTAGTGACAGGCCAGCTCGGGAGATGAGCTCAGGCTGCCGGGCAGAGTGCATGAGCCAGAGGCACCAGGTCTCAGCCGGGAGGGGACCAGAGCTGGGAGCGCGGGGCCAGGCGGTCCGTAGCTGTGCTGGTCAGCAGCTGTAGGTGCACGCCTGCAACGCGAGTGGGGGCTGTGGGGTGGCTGTACATGTGGGGTCCCCCAGCCTAGCCTCATCCACTGCGGGGGCTTCCCCCTTGCAGAAACCAGCTGCGCTGCTACCGAGTTCCGCTGCCGAGATGGGAGTTGCATTGGGAATTCGAGCCGCTGTAACCAGTTCATCGATTGTGAAGATGCTTCGGATGAAATGAACTGCAGTGAGTGCCCCAGCTGCTGTCCCATGTCCCCTGCTGCCTCCCCAGCTCTGCCCTGCTATGGCTCTGGAGGTGCTCCTGCGGGCAGGGCCCTGCGTCCCCGGCACCTTGTCTCAATCTTTGGGACTTGTGCTGACTCAGGGAGGGAGAATGGCCCTGGCTTCCAGCCTGTCGGCAGACGCCAGCCCAGGTTAGCCTGCTGGCTGGAAGCAGCCCCAGCCCATCACTGCAGCCCCCCATGCCATGCTTGGGATCCTCACCACCCGACAGCCCGTCAGAAGCACTTAATATGGTCCCAGCAGCTCGGGGCTCGCGTGGGGCAGAGGCAGCTCGGTGCTGCTCTGGGGAGGGAAGGGCTGTCGGCAGCAGGACAAGGGCTCGTGCTGTGCGGTGGGAGCTGGACCGAGGGCTGTGCCACCGTTGAGCAGCACCCATCACTTGGGGCTCCTGGTGTGGTTCCTTGCAGCCGCCACCGACTGCAGCAGCTATTTCAAGCTGGGAGTGAAGGGTACCACATTCCAGAAGTGCGAACACACCTCTCTGTGCTATGCTCCGAGCTGGGTGTGCGACGGGGCGAACGATTGCGGAGACTACTCGGATGAGCGCAACTGCCCAGGTGAGAGCGGGGAGAGGAAAGGGGGCTCAGGCCTGGGAGAGCAGGGGTGTCACACCGACCCTCTGGCCGGGTGCTCCCCTTTGGGGTCTGTTTGGGTGGCGGATGCTTTTTTTTTCCCACCGGGAGCATTGTCCTTTACCTACGCAGCTCCGGCACGGACGGTGCTGCAGGGCGCTGATCGATGTGGGAACACAGAGGGCTTTTGGGGAGGAATCCTTTGGAGTCGGGTAGTTCTGGGTTGGGCGCGTCTGTGCCACCACCCTTACTGACGTTTCCTTCACGAACCAGGCGGGAGGAAACCCAAGTGTCCGGCCAATTACTTCGCCTGCCCCAGCGGGAGGTGCATCCCCATGACTTGGACGTGCGACAAAGAGGACGACTGCGAGAACGGAGAAGATGAGACTCACTGCAGTGAGCGGCAGGGTGGGGAGAGCAAGGGACTCCGGGGTGATAGCACGGGGTGGTGAGCACCAGCATGCTGGAGGGGAGGCAGGACCCTCTCCTCTCTCTGGCAGCCCTTTGCCAAGGATCGGACTCCAGATTCTTCCCCCTCTGTGGTCTTACTCCACAAGCTTAGGCTTTTAACTGTGACCAAGGCAAATGTCTGTGTGTGTTTGTCTGCTCTGCACATGCATGAGTGCCTATGGTCATTTTGAGGATAGCCAGTTACAGCTCACTTGAGTTCTATTTTTTTAGTTCCAACCTCCCTGAACAAACCCCTAACAGTCTCAGGAACTGGGGAACGTCCTCAGCTCCAGGGCAGGGAATCCCCCACCAGTCCTGCAGCTGCAGTGCCCATCGGCATGGCATGTGGGCACTGCCAGGTCTGGGCGAGCAGTAGCTCCAGCACCACCCTGGGCTCCAGCCCTGGAGCCTGGCTGGCCCAGCCTGGCCGTGCTCGGCTGCCTTGTCCTTCCCCCTGCATCGCCCCAGCTCTGACACCTCCTCTCCTTCTCTCCCAGACAAGTTCTGCTACCCTGTGCAGTTTGAGTGCAACAACCACCGCTGCATCTCCAAGCTCTGGGTGTGTGATGGGGCAGACGACTGTGGGGATGGCTCTGATGAGGACAGCCGCTGCCGTGAGTCTTCTCCAGCCCCTGCTCTCACCTCTCTCAGTCTCTGCCTGCACTGCTGCTCCACTTCTGTGTATTCCTGCCTCTGCTTATCCCTTCTCCCACCCTTGCTTTCCTGTGCTGTGGTCCTCACTGCTCTCCTGGGTTCTTTATCTTGGGATCCCCCTGAGACGTGCGGGCACGTAGCCCAAGAGTGCCAGTTCTCCGGCGGTGGGGGTGACTGGCCTCCTTCCTGCTTCTCCTTTTCCCAGGGCTGACCACCTGCAGCACAGGATCCTTCCAGTGCCCAGGCACCTACGTCTGCGTGCCGGAGCGCTGGCTCTGTGATGGAGACAAGGACTGTGCGGACGGAGCTGACGAGACCCTCGCTGCCGGCTGCTGTGAGTTCCCAGAGGGCTGGGTTGCGTGGTGGGGCCAGGGGCTGGAGAGGAGCCGGCAGAGCTGCCTGGGGGGGCTAGCCCCACGCCCCGGGGACCCTGTCGGTAGCAGATAGGCTGCCTCGTCTGGCCACTTCCCTGCCAGGCTCGCAGGAGGAAACTGCAGTGCTGTGACCACAGCGGGCCTGGACATAGGGACGTTTGGGTGCCTTTCCCTGGCTGTGAGGAGAGGCGGAGCGTCGTCCCGCAGAGCAGTAGCCAAAGGCACCACATCGCCCGGGTGCTGTTCGCAGCCACGGGGCGAGGGTGCAGGCCTCCTGGGCTCAGGCTGGGGGCTAAGGAACGTGGGAGTCCTGAGGGAGCCCCTGACTGGGCTCTTGTCCCCAGTGCCCCAAGATGAAGGGCTTGGGGGGGGGGCAGGCAGGAGAGCATGGCAGGGAGCTGACAGCCATGCCTCGTTGCAGTGTACAACAACACGTGCGATGAGCGAGAGTTCATGTGCGGAAACCGCCAGTGCATTCCCAAGCACTTCGTCTGCGACCATGATGATGACTGCGGCGACGGCTCCGACGAGTCCCCGGAGTGTGGTGGGTGTCCATGGGATGGGGGAGGACGGTGAGGGCTCTCTCTGCTGTAGCAGCGGCCCTGGCAGCCATGCTTGGGTCTCCTGGGCTTTGAGACGGGACTGTGGAGGGGCCTTTATCATCCAGAAGGGGGTTCATATGAGAACAGGGTGAGGGGGAACCTCACCTGCGTGAGGAGGGGTTCGGTACTGGAGAGCCGCAGGGAGAGCTGTCCCCACCAGCCCCGCTGCAGGGCGTCCTCCTTTTGGGAGAGACCCAAAACCACCCGTGTTCGCTGCCTCCTTGGTCCCTGCGGCGCAGCCCTGTCCCAAGGCGGGCTGCAGGGAGGTTTGGGTATCCGTACCACGGCTCTGCGCAGCCCAGCTGCCGTGGTGCTCCTGTCGCTCCTGGCCGGCTCGGGGAGGTGGGCTGCGCACGCCTGAGCCCGCCGCCCTCTCGCAGAGTACCCCACCTGTGGCCCCCACGAGTTCCGCTGCGCCAACGGCCGCTGCCTCAGCAACAGGCAGTGGGAGTGCGACGGTGAGTTCGACTGTCACGACCACTCGGACGAGGCGCCCAAGAACCCACGCTGCACCAGCCCAGGTACCTGCGGGGGCCGCGGCCGGGGAGCAGGGCTGCCTGGCTGCCTCGTGCTGACGGCTGCCGCCTCCTCTCCACCCCACTGCAGAGAACAAGTGCAACGACTCCTTCTTCCTCTGCAAGAACGGGAAGTGCATCCCCGAGGCGCTGCTTTGCGACAACAACAATGACTGCACGGATGGCTCGGACGAGCTCAACTGCTTCATCAACGAGTGTCTCAACAAGAAGCTGAGCGGCTGTTCCCAGGAGTGTGAGGACCTCAAGATCGGATACAAGGTAGGCGCCTGTAGGCTGGGAGGGTCAACTGGAGGGATGCTCTCCCGCTCCCTTCCTCCTCCACAGACAGTCTTAGCGTGAGAGCGCTTCTGCCCCGTGCCAGCTGGGCAGAAGATGCACACGTGGACACTTTTGGCCTGTGCTCGTGTGTGCTGCTCTTGTGTCTGCAAGCTGTCTGTGCCTGAGCCTGCTTGCCCCATGGTGATGCTTGTCATGTCCCAGCATGTGGGCCCTGGATATGTCTAACAGCTCCGGGTTGCCTCCTGCAGTGTAGATGCCGTCCCGGGTTCCGGCTGAAGGACGATGGGAAGACATGCATTGACATCGATGAGTGCTCCACCACCTACCCCTGCAGCCAGAAGTGCATCAACACTCTGGGGAGCTACAAGTGCCTGTGCATAGAGGGCTACAAGCTCAAACCTGACAACCCCACCAGCTGTAAAGCTGTCACAGGTGAGACCCAGGAGCGGGCTTTGGGGGCAGGGATGCTCTTCTGGCCACCGTGGGATGCTGCTGGCATTGGAGTTGGTCGCAGCGCTCTGCAAGGCGAAGCAGCTGCACCTGACTCATGAAGGAGAGCCAAGAAGCAGTGGGGCAGGGAGGGCGACAGGTCTCCACAGGAGATCTGCGCACATCCCAGTGGCACTTCCCTGATACGTCTCACGGTTCCCCTGTGCAGATGAAGAACCGTTCCTCATCTTTGCCAACCGATACTACCTGAGGAAGCTCAACCTGGATGGCTCCAACTACACCCTACTCAAGCAGGTGCAGGGGGAGCTCGGAGCAGGAGGGTGCACCAGCCCCATGTGGCCAGGGGTTCAGGGTTGGAGAGGGGCCCTGCAGGGCAGGAGACCTGCTAGCCTGGGAGTTTGGGCTCTTGGCTTCCCAGGCAGATGGTAGATCCTGTATAAGGAACAGCTCTCACTATGAGGGTACAGGAGGTCCCGCATAGACAGCTTTTTGGTAGCACACCTCTATAAGGTAGGGTCTGCACAACAGTTGTCTGTAGGTGCTTTTAACTTCTCTGCTGCAGGGACTGGGAGTTGAGGCTGGGGTCTCACCGGTCTTTGTAAAGCCCCCATGAACCGGTGCTAGCAGCTGAGGCTGTTCCAATGCTTTTCCCTTCATCCCAGGGGCTGAACAATGCGGTGGCTCTGGATTTCGACTATCGGGAGCAGATGATCTACTGGACAGATGTCACCACACAGGGCAGCATGATCCGCCGCATGCACATCAATGGGAGCAACGTTCAGGTGGGGGACTGAGGCAGCTCCTCGGACACCCCCGGTCTGGGCAGCTGGTCCTCCCCCACCTCCTGCGCAGAGAGGCTGCCTGGAGGGGGAGAGGGCACGAGCCCTGCCGTGCGGTCATCACTGGGCTCAGGGCATCAGCCCAGGTTGCTACAGGGATGTTTTGCAGCACCATCCCGATCAGAGGTGTGCTCCACGCTGTCCCAGAGCAGTGGGCAAGGAGGGTTGGAGGAAGAGCGGAGTGAGGAAAGGGAGCTGGGCAGGACCGTCTGCAGGGACAGTGCACTGGGGAAGGGAGATGTTGTCATCCCTGAGGGACCAGGGCAGGATCTGGTTCTCCCTCTTCAGCCTAAACATCTCTGTTTTCTCCCAACAGGTTCTTCACCGCACTGGCCTCAGCAACCCTGACGGGCTGGCTGTGGACTGGGTGGGAGGCAACCTGTACTGGTGTGACAAAGGTCGGGACACCATTGAAGTGTCGAAGCTCAACGGCGCTTACCGCACCGTGCTGGTGAACTCGGGCCTGCGTGAGCCCCGGGCGCTGGTGGTGGATGTACAGAATGGGTGAGAGCCTGGGGGACCTGGACCTTCCCCTCTACACAGGGAGGGGGCTGGTGGCCCCCTTGCCATCGTTTTGGAGGCTGGGAGGTGGGATGGGACCTTCCCTCCTCGCCTCCAGGACGCCTGGCTGCTTCTCCCTGCCCTGCACCCGCCTGCCCAGGCACCTTGGTTTAGCCATGCGATGGGCAGAGTGTGGCTGCTGCTGTGGCTTGGGCTGGACTCAGCCTCCCTCTGCTCTTCTGTTTCATCCGCAGTTACCTATACTGGACGGACTGGGGGGACCACTCCCTGATCGGGAAGATCGGCATGGATGGCACCAACCGCAGTGTCATCGTTGACACCAAGATAACTTGGCCCAATGGCCTCACCCTCGACTACATCAACAGCCGAATCTACTGGGCTGATGCACGGGAGGACTACATCGAGTTTGCCAGCCTGGACGGCTCCAACCGGCACACGGGTGAGAGCACCGGGGCTCCTGGGGCGCTGCCAGGCCTTTATGGGGTGTGGGCTTTGGATCGGTTGTGGGAGCAGGAGCCAGGGCTGCTGCATGTGGTCCCTAGCTCCGGCAGCTCCTCTGTGTTTCTGACCATGGGAAGAGGTTTGTTCCCTGGCTGAGTTGTCCCTGGAGAAAGGCCGTGCTGTGGGTGGGGTGGCATGGGGCAGCCCCTCGCTGAGCCCGCTCCTCCTCGCAGTGCTGAGCCAGGACATCCCGCACATCTTTGCGCTCACCCTCTTCGAGGATTTCATTTACTGGACCGACTGGGAGACCAAGTCCATCAACCGGGCACACAAGACTACGGGAGCCAACAAGACCCTGCTGATCAGCACGCTGCACCGCCCCATGGACATCCACATCTACCACCCCTACCGCCAGCCTGACGGTGAGCTGCGGGGCCAGTGCTGAGGGGCTGGGGTGGTCCTGGCGCTGCGGAGCAGCCCTGCGCAGGAGGCTGGGGCTGGGCACGATGTGCGAAGGGACGGCGGGTTGGGCAGAGGGCAGGAGGGGGCTCTGCGGTGAGAAGGGTCCTGCCGCTGGGGGTTCATGTGCCACCCTGAGGGACCCCCACCTTGGTCTGACTCGTAGTTGTCTCCCTGCTCTCCCCAGTTCCCAACCATCCCTGCAAGACCAACAATGCTGGCTGCAGCAACCTCTGCCTCCTCTCGCCGGGCGGGGGCCACAAGTGTGCTTGTCCCACCAACTTCTACTTGGGCAGCGATGGCAAAACCTGCGTCTCCAACTGCACGGCCAGCCAGGTAACAGCCTGCCTGCCCCTGCCTGCACCTGCCTGTGTGGACATCCTCCCTGCGGCGAGCGTGTGCCTGTGCTCGTGTGCGTGTCCCTCCTGCCGTGGTTTCACCAGGCCCCAGCTCCTCTGCTTGTGCTGGTGCCACGCTGTGCATCTGGGTGCTGGTGTACGCACGCCTTCTCCAGGCGCTGGCAACGCCTCCCTCCTGTGGCACTTCCCAGCACGTACAGACCGCAGCCGTTTGGGGGTGCCCAGGGGAACCAGAGACCCTCTGGCTCTGGAATGACCTTCTGCCTGCCCGCCTTCCTCCCTCAAACCCCAGAGGCTGCGTGGGGTGGCTTCAGGGTTAAGGCTTTGCTCTAGGTGAGGACACAGAGTGTCCTGGGGGTGCCTGGGAAGGGACAGCATGGAGATTAGTGCCCTTGGCACAATTCCCTGGGGGCAAAGCCTTCTGGGGTCCTCCCTCGCCATTCCGAGCCACCCTCGCAAGCTTGCCTCTCCGTTGCAGTTTGTCTGCAAGAATGACAAGTGCATCCCTTTCTGGTGGAAATGCGACACCGAGGACGACTGCGGGGACCGTTCGGACGAGCCGGAGGACTGCCGTGAGTGCCGAGTGGGACTGACCACAGCCCACGGTTTCCCAGCACCCCAGCTACGCTGCCCAGCTCTTGCCAGCCCTGCAGCATCTGCATGCTGTCCGGAGCAGCCTGGTGCTGCTTGTGCAGCTGGTGCCTCAAAGCCCTGCTGCTGCTCTGGCTTCGGGACAGCACTGCTGCTCCCTGCTCGGCTCCGGTGGAGAGGAGGCTTTTACCGCATTGACGGGGCTTAGAGAGCAGTGGGATAACACGCTGTCCCTGCGTCAGGTGTTGCCCCGTGGAAGACAACAGCCCACTGCTGCTCTCTGAGCAGAGCTGCCCCTTCACTGCGCCAGAGCCCGGGGTTGGGTGCTGGTTGCTCAGTCCCTGCTGAGGATCCCAGAGGGGAAAACAGGAGGTTAGGGTTTGACCTGAAAATGTTCCCCAGAGCAAGCTTTTCACCCTGTCTTACCCCACAGCTGAATTCAAGTGCAGGCCAGGGCAGTTCCAGTGCTCCACTGGGATCTGTACCAACCCAGCCTTCATCTGTGATGGAGACAACGACTGCCAGGACAACTCAGATGAAGCCAACTGTGGTAGGTTCTCCACCTCCCCTCGCGACCCTCAAACCCCAGCAGGGCTGCAGCATCCCAGCAGAGCAGAGAGGCAGAGTGTCAGCTTTGGCTGTGCTGCCTCCCTTCGCAGATATCCACGTCTGTCTGCCCAGCCAGTTCAAATGCACCAACACCAACCGCTGCATCCCTGGCATTTTCCGCTGCAATGGTCAGGACAATTGCGGTGACGGCGAGGATGAGAAGGACTGCCGTAAGTGGGGAGCTGTTAAGCGTGTTAGGGATGGGGAGCGTGCCTGGTTAGGGGTGAGGAGTTCAGCGCTGCATCAGGAACGTGTCGGGGTATTGGCTTCTCTGCAGGCTGACTTCTGGGTGCTTCTGCCCCTGGGCACGGGGCTTTCTTCTTACCTCTGCTCTGCGTAGAGCCTCTGTCTGCCGTCACCCTGCTGCCCCTACAGACACTTCTGTTTCCTAGTAGAAACAAAATCCTTAAATCCCTCAGAGCGGCAAGTTCAATATTTGCTGTGGATTTACACTGAGCCTATTACGCAGCTGAGGGATCTTGTGGCTTCTGCCCTCTCTCCCCGCAGCTGGTCAAGTCTTCTGGGGCCACCACAGGGCTCCACTTCCCTCCCCTCTCGCGCACGGGGTCACCAAGCACGGCCAGCCACTTGTTGTGATGCCCCGAGCATCTGCATGCGCCTCTGCTCTGTGGGGCGGCTTCTGTGGGGTGGTGGCTGGCAGACCCCTGCCTGCCCCGCTGCCTTTCCTGACTCTGTTTCTCCCTCCTGCAGCGGAGGTGACTTGTGCCCCCAACCAGTTCCAGTGTGCGATCACGAAGCGCTGCATCCCCCGTGTCTGGGTGTGCGACCGGGACAACGACTGTGTGGACGGCTCAGATGAACCTGCCAACTGCAGTAAGGAGCCTGCGCGGGGAGGCGGGGGGGGGTCTGGCCACACCGCAACCGGGAGCTCCCCCGCAGCTGATCGCATCTGTGCGTCTTTGCCTGCAGGCTGCCAGGTCCCTGCTCAGTCCCTGCAGCTGCTGCGGGGTTGTGGGGTGATGGTGGTGGTGGCTCTGCCTGGATCCATCCCATCTGAGATACTCCCCTCTCCCTGGGGAACTGCTTGAAGCGGGGGGGGACCTTGCCCACCCTGTTCCAAGCAGGGGTACCGCACTCAGCTCTGAGCTGCTGGCACAAGGTGTTCATCAGCCCTGCAGAGAAAGAAATGTGCCTAGCCAGTGCTAACCCCACCTCCCCACATCCGTGCCATCTTGCTTCTCGCCACCAGCACAAATGACGTGTGGTGTGGACGAATTCCGGTGCAAGGACTCGGGCAGGTGCATCCCAGCGCGCTGGAAGTGCGACGGGGAGGACGACTGCGGCGATGGGTCCGACGAGCCCAAGGAGGAATGCGGTGAGCAGGGACCAGGGCTGGGGAGACCAGCCCAGAGGGCATCTTGTGCCCCCGCTTCCCCAAGGGTCAGGCTACCCTGGCACTGTTCGTCCCCGATACGTCCCTGGTGTGCCTCGGGCTGGGGAAGGTTTTAGCTGCTCCTTTTCCAAACCGCACGGGCAAGGCTGAGCCGGAGGGAGGCTGGCAGAGAGCAGCGCTGCATGCCCTGCTAGCTGCCCTGCCGATCCCTCCCCTTGCGTGGGGGCAATGCTGATGCCTGTCCCTGTCTCGTCCCTCCCAGACGAACGCACCTGCGAGCCCTACCAGTTCCGCTGCAAGAACAACCGCTGCGTGCCGGGTCGCTGGCAGTGCGACTACGACAACGACTGCGGGGACAACTCGGATGAGGAGAGCTGCAGTACGTGCCACCTTTGAGCCTTTGCTATCCCAGGAGCCGGCTGTGCAGTGGAGAGGGGAGCGGTTCCAGGTTCCCCCCAGCCCCTCTGCCTGCCAGCTACAGCGGGGAGAGCATCAGGCTGGCTGGGGTTGATGGCCGGGGAGCAGAACACGCCTGATGCCGGGGGTCTCGCTAGCCTGGTCCTGCAGCCAGGGCTTGGCTGCTGGCTGTTCCGAGGAAGTGGGACAAGTAAAAGGGAAGAGGTGACCCCAACGCCCTCCCCGGCAGGCAGCGCACAGGCCCTGCGGCAACCGTGCTCACCCGCAGGGCTTGCAGGCGCCTCGTCCCACTCGCCGTGGGGCAGGTTTGCTTTAGACTGTCACCCCGTGCTTTGGCCCCAGCCTGGCAGGCAGCACCCTTTGAAATGGTTTGGCCTGGGAAGGCAGTGGGGACACACGGAGCCCTTGGGAGGGGAGCTGTGGAACCAGCTGAACCTGGGTCACAAACCTGGACCTGGACCAGCGTGTGGGAAGGTGGCTGGTCCCCAGAAGCGGTGGCAGATGATCAAGTTGCTGCCCCTTAATGAGTTACTGCTTGTTAGGGGAGCTGTGCCAGCACCTGCCCTGCTGAGCAGCAGAGGACCATGACCGTCCGTGTGGGCAAGACCGTTCTTGGGGCTCTGCTGCAGGCAGGAGCCCGGTCCCGTCGCTCCGGAGGGGCCTGCCCAAGCTGCATATGAGACAGCACCGGGGTCTGCTGCCAGCTGAAGGGGCCCGGGCAGAGCCAGACCCTCTTCCCATCATGTAGCCCCCGCCCCGGGTCCCTCTGTCCCCCTGCAGCTCTCTAGGGTGCAACTTTTTTTTCTTTTCTGTTGATTTCATGTCGTGTTTTTGAGTTTGTGCCATTTCACTTCATCTTATGTTTTTCTCCATTTTCACACTGTCGTTATGGGGCACTCAGAGGTAGGTTCCTGCCAAAATCTTTTAATTCCATGTACAGCCTCTCTAAAGTAAATGAAGACAATAAATACCAGGTGAGGGCAGAGGGGTCGGGACTGGACAACCCAGGTGGACTTACTGAGCATCAGCACCAGCATCTCCCTCCACTGGAGCTGCAGTCAGGGAGGGGTCCCACCCTGCTGCCTCCACTGCCGGGGCCCGTGCATGGCTCATATTTGGCTCCAAAATCTGTCCCCACCTGACCCTTCCCGCTCCAACTGGACACCCCCTCTCCCCCTCTTCCCCTACAGTCCTGTCAGCTTCTGCACCGCAGCCGGAGGGGCCGTGCCCCGACACATCCTACACCTGGGGCTTCCCCGGGGCAATGGGGAGGGGAAGGGTCCCGAGAGCCGTCCCCGGACGGGAGGCTGCACTACGTGCCGTCCTCCTGCGGACAGATTTGGCACCGACTGTGCTGGTGCTGGCCCAGCGGGTGTGTTGAGCTGCGAGGGGGAATCTGTTCCCATGCCTTGCGAGGCGGGCATGGGTGCGCCGGCTCTGCCGGACCCGGCCAGGGCACCACTGCCTTTCCTCCTGCCCACAGCTACCGAGGGGGCAGCAGACGTGGGCAGCCGGGAGCTGTGGGCCTAGTGCTGCCGTTGGTGGAGAGCGACTTGGGGGACACGGGAAGCTGCCAGAAGCGAGTCTGTATGGCCATAGTACCCCCCCAAAAAAACCCATTTCCCCACAGGGAGCTGGGAGCCCTGGAGTGGGATGGGAAGGGGACTGGGAGGTGGTAGCAGCTGTGCCCCCTCTCTGGCAGTTCCCCCGGCTCTGCTTGCACCCCACCCTGTCCCCAGTGTCACTGAACGTGTGTCTGTGTCAGTCTGTGCCCCCCAAGCTCTTGGCCAGGGAGACCTTCTGCCCGCGCAGCCCTGCCTGCAGCCTGCGCTCAGGGGGATGCCCTGTGTTCTCTGTCCCCAGCGCCCCGACCCTGCTCGGAGAGCGAGTTCTCCTGCGCCAACGGCCGCTGCATCGCCGGCAGGTGGAAGTGCGATGGGGACCACGACTGCGCGGATGGCTCTGACGAGGTACGATACTTGGGGCAGGGGCTCCCTGCCGGCACCTTCGCCTTGCCCTCGTGTGGCAGTGGGGACACGTCCCACCCAGTCTGCCTCTGCGGGTGGGCACCCACCCAGGCTGAGCGCCTGGTCCTGGCTGCAGTCACGGGACAGGAGGCTGCCACAGCCAGAGCTGTCCCTGCTGATTGCTCGTCCTTGCCCTCACCCTGCAGAAAGACTGCACGCCACGCTGCGAGTTCGACCAGTTCCAGTGCAAGAACGGGCACTGCATCCCCATGCGCTGGCGCTGCGACGCTGATGCGGACTGCATGGATGGCACGGATGAGGAGAACTGCGGCACTGGGGGTAACGGCAGTGCTGCGTGGCTCCCTTGGGGCTGGTTGTGTTTCCCCCCAGGACCTTGTGTCTCCTGTGTCCCCGCGGTGGGTGGGCAGCGCTCCCCTGTGCGTGTGTCAGCACCACTCTGCCCGGCCCCAGGGCATGCACGGACATATCCAAGCCTTTGAGAGTCCCCTGCTATGCTGGAAATTGGAGTTGCGGCAGCTAGGCAGCACTGGCTGACATGTCTCCTCCCGTCCCCTGCTGTCGCAGTTCGCACGTGCCCGCTGGATGAGTTCCAGTGCAACAACACGCTGTGCAAGCCCCTGGCCTGGAAGTGCGATGGGGAGGATGACTGCGGGGATAACTCGGATGAAAACCCCGAAGAGTGCTGTGAGTGACACCGCGTTGCCTCTCCCTACTCCTGGCAAGGCCCCGAGGGGCAGCAGCCTGCCCCGAGCACCCACGCACCGGGCACGGGTGACAGTCTCAGAGCTTGGGCACCGCTGTGGGTACCTGGGGGGCTGTGGGTACCTCTGACAGCTCCACACGTCCCCTCGAGATGGGTCCCCTCGGGGGGCGGCCAGTGGGGCCAAGGGCGTAAGGAGGTGGCTCCGGTCAAGAGAGGGGAGTTGCAGAGGTGCTGAGCCGGGCGTGGGGCAGGCGGTGGGGAGCGGGGCTGAGAGGGCAGGGGGCTGGGTGAGAAGAGGGCTCACCCTCCCGCAGCGGGGCCAGCAACCGGGCAATTGTCGTTGCTTCAGTCTCTTTGCTTTAGTCTCCGGAGCCCACTCGCCCTCGTGGGACAGGCCTCCCTGGAGAGCGGGCAGAGGCCGAGCAGCGGCTCGTGACAAGTGTGACAGCCTGGCTATGGCGTCTCCTTTCACCGTCACCGTTTGTTTCTGTTTGCTGGTGCAGTGAAATTCCAGTGTCCCCCCAACAGACCGTTCCGCTGCAAGAACGACCGGGTATGTCTGTGGATTGGTCGACAGTGCGACGGCATTGACAACTGTGGAGACAACACGGATGAGAAGGACTGTGGTGAGTGGGGCTGCCTGTGAGCACTGCTCTGCGCCTGGCGTGGACGGGGCAGTGGATCGCTGCTGCCCTCCGGCTGATCCTCGCAGAGCCCTGGGTTTAGCCCCCAGGTGTTGGGGTTTGCTTTGCCCACTCCTTCCCAAAACCAGGAGGCGGGCGGAGGCGTCCTGGGTCCCTGCCTGGTCCCTTCCCATGCCGTTCACACCCTGCGGCTCCCGCGGGGCTGGGTGCCCGGGGACATGGAACGTCACAGCCGCTGCCTGTGCTCCCACAGAGTCACCCACAGCCAAGCCCAAGAGCTGCAGCCAGGACAAGAACGAGTTCCTGTGCGAGAACAAGAAGTGCATCAGCGCCAACCTCCGCTGCAACTTCTTTGATGACTGTGGAGATGGCTCCGATGAGGAGTCCTGCTCCCACGGTGGGTGGGGAGCTGGGGTGTCGGGGTGGGCCAGGGGCGGACACGGGGGAAGCCGCAAAGGCACCGGTGCTGACAGCGTGTCCCACCCCAGACCACAAGTCGTACGACTGCATGACCAACACCACCATGTGTGGAGACGAGGCCCAGTGCATTCAGTCGCAGTCCACCACGTACTGCACGTGCCGCAGAGGCTTCCAGAAAGTGCCAGACAAGAATTCCTGCCAAGGTACTTGCTGCCGCTGCCAGAGAGAGCTTGGGGTCGGGCCGTTGGGTTTCCAGTTCGTTTTTGCCAGTAAGATGTGTCTTCATGCCTGTGGGGTGGCTGGAGCATCAGGAATGGTGTCCTTGGGGCACAAACATGGAGAATGGGGAGGGATGGGGTCTCCGAGCCTTGGGTAGCGCAGAGCGGCCCCAGAGAGGGGCCGGCCCCGGCCGTGTGCGTGGGGGCACCCTTCTGGTCTCCCCCTTGACTCCCATCTCCCGCTGCCCAGATGTCAACGAGTGCCTGCGCTTTGGGACCTGCTCCCAACTCTGCAACAACACCAAGGGCTCCCACGTCTGCAGCTGCGCCAAGAACTTCATGAAGACAGACAACATGTGCAAGGCAGAAGGTCAGGAGGGAACGGGGGCATGCACAGATCCTGTGCGTGCCCGTGCCGTCCTGCAGGACCCAGCCGCTCTTCCCTCCCTGCTCCTCCTCCTCCTCCCCCTGCACCTCTGCCCACCCTTCATTCCGGCACTGCTGAGGGCAGGTGCTGGGCTCTGCCAGTGCCGTCAGTCTGTCCTTCCCTGGCAGAGCAAGCCCCAAGGGGGTGCCAAGCTCCCAGCGACCCCATCCCTTGCCCCACCGTGAAGCTGGGCTGATCCCCCACTCCTGGCCCAGCGCGTGCCAACAGCTCCTCCTCTGCAGGCTCCGAGCACCAAATCCTCTACATTGCGGATGACAACAAGATCCGGAGCATGTACCCCTTCAACCCCAACTCGGCCTATGAGCCGGCCTTCCAGGGTGATGAGAACGTGCGCATCGATGCCATGGACATCTACGTCAAGGGCAACAAGATCTACTGGACCAACTGGCACACGGGCAGGATCTCATACCGGGAACTGCCCGCCTCTTCCGCTGCCTCCACTGCCTCCAACCGCAACCGGCGCCAGATCGATGGCGGCGTGACCCACCTGAATGTGAGCTCTGTCGGGGGCACAGTGGGAGGCACTGAGGCTGGGCTGCCAACGTCCTCTGCTCTCACCTCTGCCCCCTTTCTGCCCTTCCCAGATCTCGGGGCTGAAGATGCCACGGGGAATTGCCATCGACTGGGTTGCTGGGAACATCTACTGGACAGACTCAGGGCGGGATGTCATTGAGGTGGCGCAGATGAAAGGCGAGAATCGCAAGACGCTGATCTCAGGCATGATTGATGAGCCCCACGCCATCGTAGTCGACCCACTTAGGGGGTGAGAGCCCTTTCTCCCCTCCCTCTGCCCAGCCCTCACCCTGGCTTGTCTCACCAACAAGCTCGTCCGTGCTGGAAGCTCCCTGTGCCCCAGCGTCACTCTCCGTGTCAGCTTGAGTTGCTGGGCCTTGGAGTCAGCTGGCCCACTGGGGTCATGTCAGTGACCCTCGGGCGCTGTGGGGAGAATGTGGGAGGGTTTCTTCACTGGTGGGGCATGGAACTGTCCTACTCTTCCCCTGCTTGCTCCCCTCCCGGGAATGACCTGCCCGTGTCCTTCACAGGACTATGTACTGGTCAGACTGGGGCAATCACCCCAAAATTGAGACGGCTGCTATGGATGGGACACTGCGCGAGACCCTGGTGCAGGACAACATCCAGTGGCCAACAGGTGAACAAAGACGGGTGCCAGGAGGGGCACGAGGGGTGGCGAAAGCCTTCACGGGAGGGATGCGCAAGCCGCTCGTATTGGGGAGGCTGGACCTGGGAGCTCCAGGCCCCGTGGCAGGAGTGTGTAGGGGCAGCGGGGGAGCTGCTGTGCTGGCCATGTGGTCAGGAGGGGCTTGGGGTGGACTGGGGGCCTGTCCCTCACTGTACCTGTACCTTGGGGTGTGTGCCCCCTCAGGCCTGGCTGTGGACTACCACAATGAGCGGCTGTACTGGGCCGATGCCAAGCTCTCCGTCATCGGCAGCATCCGGCTCAACGGCACTGACCCCGTCGTGGCTATTGACAACAAGAAGGGTGAGCAGCACCCAAGACCCTCCAGAGCAGCAGGGAGAAGGACCTGCCTGGGGGCAACGTCCCCGGGGTGGGGTCCCGGCACGGCCCAGCTCCCTGGGGCTCCTGGCCTGGGTCACGCTGCCGGGCAGACCCTAGCGCTGAGCCAGGGATGCTCAGCAGAAGGCAATGAGGGCGGGTTTTCCTTGTTAAATGCTCCACAGCAGGACCAGAGCCTGCTGGCACTGCTGTCTCCCAAACACCATCCCCCTCGTACAGGGTGGGAGACCTCAAATCCATCCAAAATCCCTAATCGGCCCTGCCCAAGGCAGCGAGCAGCCAGCCATGCCGCCTGTGCCTGCACGTGTCCCTTTGCTTCCCCAGGGCTGAGCCATCCTTTCAGCATTGACATCTTTGAGGACTACATCTATGGTGTCACCTACATCAACAACCGCATCTTCAAGATCCACAAGTTTGGGCACAAGGCTGTCACCAACCTGACGTCTGGCCTCAACCATGCCACCGACGTTGTGCTCTACCACCAGTACAAGCAACCGGAGGGTGCGTGCTGGGCCCAGGACCCCCACCCTGCTCCTGGGGTGGGAGGGAGGTGCCTGGAGCCTGATCTCTGACGTGGGGTGCCGGAGGACAAGGGGAGTGCTGGCAGAGCTTGGGGCAAGAGGGGACACAGCCACCCAACTTCCCTGCCCAAACTGGGGGGGCATCTGGGTGGGCAGAGCAGGGGTGGGGTTAGTGGGGAGGGGGGTGGATCGCAATGCAGCTGCAATGGTGAGCTGTCAGCCGGCAACCCCAGGGCATCGGGGGACGGGCACAGGGCTTGGGCAGCTGTAGGGCCATGGGGGATGTCCTAAAGCTGTTGGGGAGTAGTTGTTTGCCAGGAGGGCTGTGGGTCACCCCGCCGTCCTCACCCCACATCGTCCCCTCCCCTCTCGGCAGTGACCAACCCTTGCGACCGCAAGAAGTGCGAATGGCTCTGCCTGCTCAGCCCCAGCGGCCCCGTCTGCACCTGCCCCAACGGCAAGCGCCTGGACAATGGCACCTGCGTGGTCATTCCTTCGCCCACCGTCTCCCCCGTCGGTAGGTGGTCTGGAAGAGGAGGAGGGAGGAGGAGGAGGAGGAGGAGGGGGGTCCTGCCCGGCGTGGTCCCGTTCACCTCTATCCCTCCCTCCCAGTGCCCACCACCGACACCTGCGACCTGGTCTGCCTGAACGGCGGCAGCTGCTTCCTCAACGCCCGCAAGCAGGCCAAGTGCCGCTGCCAGCCGCGCTACAACGGGGAGAAGTGCCAGATCGACCAGTGCTGGGACTACTGCCAGAATGGGGGCACGTGTGCCGCCTCCCCATCGGGTGAGGCTGCTGGGGGAGAGCCTGGGGGTCAGGGCTGGTCCTGGGCAGACAGACAGACAGATGGGGAGCACGCTAATGGCTCTTGTTTTCAGGCATGCCGACCTGCCGCTGCCCCACCGGCTTCACGGGGCCCCGGTGCAACCAGCAAGTGTGCACTGACTACTGCCTGAACAACGGCAGCTGCACCGTCAACCAGGGCAACCAGCCCAACTGCCGCTGCTTGCCCACCTTCATCGGGGACCGCTGCCAGTACCGTGAGTGCTGCCTGCCCGTGGCGAGGGTTTCTGGGGACAGCGCCTGGGAGGTTGGACTGCTGGGTCTCCCTCTTTGGGGGCTGCTCTTTGGGGACCTCTGGGGACAGTGCCTGAGAGGTTGGACTCCCAGGTCCCCCTCTTTTGGGGGATGCTCTCTGGGGACCCTGGTGGTGTGGTGCTCCATGGGGGACTGGGGCCACGAGCAGCCCTCCAGAAAGGGGCCAGCGGTCTGAGGGGCCGGCGGGGGGCTGCCCACCCTGACCCCACCGTCCCGTGCAGGGCAGTGCTTCGACTACTGTGAGAATGAGGGCGTCTGCCAGATGACAGCCAGCGGCGCCAAGCAGTGCCGCTGCCCTCCGCAGTTTGAGGGCTCCCAGTGCCAGGACAACAAGTGCTCCCGGTGCCAGGAGGGCAAGTGCAGCATCAACAAGCAGAGCGGAGAAGTCTCCTGCATGTAGGTGCCGGGGACGTCGACATCGAGGGCGGAAGAGGGGATGGTGGGCACAAAGACCCAAGGAAAACCTGTGTCCCTGTGGCCGGATCGTTGGGGATCGGCCACATCTGAGAGATGCTGGGTCAGTAATTCAGGGCAGCTAAGAAATCTGGGAGACCTCGGGGCCCCGGGAGGAGGCGATGGAGGTGTGTCTTCCCCCAAGCCCATCCCGATGTCCCAGCAGCCGTCCGTGTGGCGCAGCCGTGAGCAGAGTGCTGGGCGGGGGGCGCGGGGCAGGCCGGGGGTAGATGCGTGCCTGAACCTCTCTGCCCCACAGCTGCCCAGACGGCAAGATCGCGCCCAGCTGCCTGACCTGCGACAATTACTGCCTGCACGGTGGTACCTGCTCCGTCANGCACCGCGAGGCCCGACACCACACCAGGGGGTCGGGGGGCGCATCTTTACCTGTGAAACCGGGGTTGCCCGGTGCCCTCGTGCAATTCCTGAACCCCGTTCTTGGGTGGGGAGAGGGGCAAGTCCTTTCCTGTGGGGCAGGGCCAGCCCAGGCTGCTGGACCTGCTCTCAGGGCTCAGGCCCTGCGGGCACTGGCCCCCCACCCAGGCTCTGACTGTACCTGCACCTCTCGTCCCGCAGGAACGGCCTCCATTGTCATCCCCATCCTGTTGCTCCTCATCCTCCTCACCGTGGTGGCTTTTGTCTGGTACAAGTGGAGGATTAAAGGGTGAGTCCGGGCTGTTGGGTGCTGGGCGGGAGCGTTGCCCAGCCGGGACAGAAACCCTCTTTGCAGGGCTTGAAAGCCTCGATTGTGCCGGGACAAAGCAGCAGGACTGCTGGTGGGGTGGGGGCCCCGTTCGCCGCACTCCATGTGGTGGGCGCTGACCCCCCTGTTTCACACCTTCCCCAGCGCCAAGGGCTTCCAGCACCAGCGGATGACGAATGGTGCCATGAACGTGGAGATCGGGAACCCCACCTACAAAATGTATGAGGGGGAGCCCGACGACGACGTTGGGGAGCTGCTGGATGCGGACTTTGTCCTGGACCCTGACAAGGTGAGGAGTGGGGCCACCGTGGCACGGAGGGGCCGTCGGCTACAGGGGGCCCATCCTGAAGCGGGGGATGCGGAGGCGGCGCGTGCCGAGGCGAGGGGCCACGTTGCTGCGGCGGTGTTGGGGCTCCCTGGGGCTGCTTTCTGTGCAGAGGAGGCTGGGGGGCTCCGAGGGGCCACAAAAGCTTGGCTGGAGGCTGTGGGGAGGGACGGCGGCGGCCGCAGGGTCTGTGGCGCTGTACCGGGAGGAGGTCGTGGCTGGTGCGGGCTCTTGCCGAGGCACCCCAGGGCAAAGGACGCCTCTAGGGACCGCTCTGCTGGCGAGGGAGGTGTCCATGCCCTCTCCCACCTGCTCCCCCCTCTCCGCAGCCCACCAACTTCACCAACCCCGTCTACGCCACGCTATACATGGGCGCCCACAACAGCCGCAACTCGCTGGCTAGCACGGACGAGAAGCGGGAGCTGCTGTCGCGGGGCGCAGACGACGACCTGGCGGACCCCCTGGCATAGGGACAGGACGGGGGCGAAGGGCCACCGGGCCGCGGCGCCCGGGCCTGGCACAGACACCCATTGCAGGAGGCGGGCGGGGGCCGGGGGAGCCAAGAGCCACTGTATAAATGTACAAATGAAGGATTATTACTTTTCTATGTGAGCAGTATTATTACCTGTATATTCCCCGGTACCAGGCCTCAGCCCCTCTCATTCATTGCCGGATCCGGCTTTGGTTTATTTTAAATCTCTTTACATTGGGTCCACCCTCCCTCCTCCTCCTCCTCCTCCTCCCACCCGCGGGACAAGCCAGCGTTTTGGAGCAGGGACGGCACCGTGGTCGCTGTGCCAGGAAGAACTCGCCGGGACTGCTGCCGCCGGGGCTGACGGGAGACACGGTGTTACCGCCACGCGGAGTGCAGGCAGCAACGGCGCAGGCAGGAGGGAGGCAGAGCGGGGGGCCGCACGTTCCCCAGCTCTCGGCTCTGTCCCCCCTGGTCCCTGTAGCTCCCCTCTCCGGGGGGGCCCTGTTTCCTTTCTGCCCCCAAATCTGCTGCTCCCCAGGTCCCCCTTCTCCTCCAGCGTGGTCTCTGCAAACCTCCCTCAGCCCCCCCGCCCCATTCCTCTCCTTCCCCACCTTTTCCTCCATCGATCCCTTCCTCCCTCCCTGCCATTCTCGGCTCTGCCCGACTGGTACAGGGGGCAGGGACGAAGGCCCCCACCGCAGCCCCCAGCCCTGTTGTGGTGCAGAGGGGTCCCCGGCGGGCCCGGCCCTGCGGCTCCTCGCTCCGGCTTGTCGCCTGCACCTCGCCCGCTCTCCGACATGCACATTTTTTAACAGGAAAAAAAAAACAAAAACAAAATGAAAACATGGACACGATCTAGCTTTTATAGTAGAAATAAATAAACGCATGTGGGGGGAGGGCGGGGGCAACCCCATCCTTTTATTGGGGGGAAATGTTTTAATAATTTTTGCTGGATTACTTTACAACTAAACAAAACAGATATTGTTATAAATAAAATTTTTAAAAACTGAAGAGCAGGCTGCTGGTTGGTGGAAAGGGACGTGCCAGGGAGGTGGCTGGGGGGGGGAGCCCAGGCACCGGTGCCAGCCAGGCCCCAGGTCACCGGCTGCCACGGCCCTGACGCCCTCAAAGCCCGGCGGTGCCAGTTATGGCCCGGGGGGCGGTGAGGAGGGGTGTCACGGACGGGTGACGTAAGGCAGGAGGATCCCACCAGGGCCTCTTGCTCCATCGGGGTGCCCTGGGTGTGCACGGGGCGGGGGGGGGCACAGGGTTTTCGGTGCAGGACCCGGGGCAAGGGAGCGCGGGTGGAAGGGAGAGCTGTGCCTGCTGGTGCGAGCCTGAGCACCCTGGTGTGTGTCCTGCTGCCTGGGTGCTCTCTGGGGTGCAGCGCCCATGCCCGGTGCATGTGCCGCTGCGGGTGCGTGTGCACACGTGTGTGCGGCTGCTCCCCGGTGCATGTGCCGCTGTGGGTGCGTGTGCACACGTGTGTGCGGCTGCTCCCTGGTGCATGTGCCGCTGCGGGTACGTGTGCACACGTGTGTGCGGCTGCTCCCCGGGGCATGTGCCGCTGCGGGTGCGTGTGCACACGTGTGTGCGACTGCTCCCCGCTGCCAGCCACAACCCCGGGGCACCCGGCTGAGCACCCCACTGCTCCGGCCTGCTGTGGCCGAGGCGCCGGCGCCTTCC
This sequence comes from Scopus umbretta, assembly GCA_013400535.1. Taxonomy (NCBI): domain Eukaryota; kingdom Metazoa; phylum Chordata; class Aves; order Pelecaniformes; family Scopidae; genus Scopus; species Scopus umbretta. Next base: position 4,916 of record VZTL01052057.1, on the reverse strand, counting down.
CCTGCGCTGCGGGGAGCGGGAACACCCCAGGGCCGGGCGCTGAGCACCGGGCCCCGGGCGCTGAGCACTGAGCACAAAGCGCTGAGCACGGAGCCCCAGACGCTGAGCACCGAGCACAGAGCGCTGAGCCCCAAGCCCCGGGCGCCAAGCACCAAGCCCCGGGCACTGAGCCCCAAGCCCCGAGCACAAAGCGCTGAGCACCGAGCCCCTGGCGCTGAGCACCGAGCACAGAGTGCTGAGCCCCGAGCCCCGGGTGCTGAGCA
>VZTL01052056.1:71006-88910 GCA_013400535.1 Scopus umbretta | reverse complement strand
ATGATTCTATGATTCTACAACAGTCTTGGGAGACATTGTGACAGGAATGAGAGGGCTCTGGAGGGCGGGGGGAATGTGGACATAGGAGACACACAAAGGTTTGCTGACACAATGAGGTATTCGGGAGGGGACCTGAACAGAGTACAGGTGTCCTCAGCAGAGCAGGGACCAAACAGAGGCATCCAACATGGCGGAGGGAAGGTAAGAGCGCTCTGGGGATAAATGAAAGCCTGAGGAAGAGTTCTCTCTGAATAAGAAAGATACAAAAACCTGCTGCAGAACTGAAGGATGACCACGGAACACAAGGACACTCGCAGGAAGCAATGTGACAGAAATAGAGGGTTGCTGAGGTGGCCAGAGACAGAACAAGGCTCGAAGGCACAAAGGTACCAGGGAGGGGATTTGAACAGAGCACAGATGTCATCAGGGAGACACTGACCGATGGGAGGCAAGTGAGGTGGAGGAGAGGACACACAGACTGCTCTGAGGAAGAGAGGTGACCTGAGGAGATGCTCTGACAACCCAAGAGGGGTACAAACTATGCCCAAGAGGTAACAGTGTGCTGAGGAGACCTTCTAAAGCCTCAGGATGAACTGAGAGAAGAGAAAAAAAATAAAAGACACAAAGAAAATTTACAAAGCGACAGGGTATGTGACAAACAAGAAAGAATTAAAAAACAGGGATAGAGAACTTGATGAAAGTAGACATAGAAAATTTAAAAAAGCAAAAGCATACAAGGCAGAGGAGAAAAAAAATTAAAAATAGGGACAGAAAACTAGATAAAAGTAGACATAGAAAGAAATTGAAAAACAAAGGTATTAAAGGAGGAAAAAATTAAAATATAGGGACAGCAAACTAAATAAATGGAGTCATAGAAAGAAAATTGAAAAATTGAGAGAGCACCCAACAGACAAGAAAGAATTAAAAAATAGGGACAGAAACCAGATGAAAGCAGATATAGGAAAAGAATTAAGGAAAGATTAAGGAAATAAAGGGGAAAAAAAACCAAAATGGGAACAGCAAACAAAATAAACACAGACATAGAAATAAAATCTTAAAAGCGACATGGTACGACACAGACTAGAATGAAATAAAAAATAAAGGCCATGAACTGGATAAAAGTAGATATAGAAAAAAATCTAAAAGCAATGTGACACAGGAAGGACAAAATAAAAAAATAGGTTTAGACATCTGGATAAAAATAGACAAAGACAATTTTAAAAGTAATGTAGAGGACAGATAGGAAAAAAGTAAATAATGGAGACAGGAAAATACATAAAAGTGAACATAGAAACAAAAATTCAAAAGTGAAGACATTAAGAGATGAAAAAATTAAAAAAATAGCAAAAAACCCTAAATAGATATGTGGAAAGAAAATTTAAAAGCAACTGGGTACAGGACAGACTAGAATGAATTAAAAACTAAAGATAGCAAACTGGATAAAAATAGAAGAGGAAAGAAAATTTAAAAGCAACAGGGTACAGGCCAGATAAGAAACAATTTAAAAACAGGGAGAGACATCTTGACAAAAGTAGACACAGAACAAAAATTTTAAAAGTGACAGGATACAGGAAACAGGAAAAAATTAAAAAATAGAAAATGAGATACAAGTACACCTTGAAAAAAATTTCAAAATGAAAAGAATTATGAGAGTAAAAAATTGAAAAATAAGGACAGTTAACTAGATAAAAGTAGACATAGAAAGAAAATTTACAAAGCAATGTGGTACCTGACAGACAGTTAAGAATTAAGAAATAGAAACAGGAACTAGGTAAAAGTAGACATAGAAAGAACATTTTAAATGTGATGGGATTAAGAAAATAAAGGGAAAAAATGTAAAAATAGGGACAGCGAACTAAAACGGAGACAGATAAAGTAAATTTAAAAACCAAGGCACACAGCAGACAAGAAAGAATTAAAAAATAGGGATGGGAACTTGATAAAAGTAGACATAGAAAGAAAATTTAAAAAACAATGGCACTAAGGAAAGACAAAAAACAATTAAAGACAGTGAATGGGATAAAAGTAGACAAAGAAAGGGCATTTTAAAATGGATTAAGAAAATAAAGGGAAGAAATGAAAAATAAGGACAATGACCTAAAATGCAGACATAGAAAGAAAATTTAAAAAGCAAAGGTGTAAAGGACAGACAACAAAAAAATTAAAATACAGACAGTGAACTGGATAAAAGAAGATATTAACGAAAATATTAAAAGCAACAGGTATTAGGGAAATGAAGGAAAAAAGTTGAAAAATAAGGACAGTGAACTAAATAAACAGAAGCATAGAAAGTAAATGTTTAAAGTGATGTGGATTAAGAGAGAAAAAGATTTAAAAATAGAGACAGAAAACTAAATAAAAGTAGACATAAACAAATTTTAAAAGCTATGGGATTAAGAGAGGAAAAAATTAAAAACCAGCAAACTAAATAAACACAGACATAGCAAGTATATTTTAAAAGCAATGGTATACATGACAGACAGGAATGAAATAAATATAGGCATTGGGAGCTTGATAAAAATAGACATAGAAATATAATTTGAAAATCCAAAGGATTAAGACAGGAAAGGATTAAAATAGGGACAGCGAACTAAGCAAAACCATAGACAGATAACTTAAAAAGTGAAGGCACTAAGGAAATGCACAAAATAATAAAAAATAAAGACAGTGGACTGGAGAAAAGCAGACATAGAAAGAAAATTTAAAGACATGTTAAACAACAGACAGGAAAGAATCAAAAAATAAGGCCTGTTGATAAAAGTGGTCATGGAAGGCAAATTTTAAAAGCAATTAGGTACAGGACAGCCAGGAAAAAAATTAAAATAGGCATACCAAAGTAAATAAAAGTAGACATAGGAACAAAATTTTTAAAGCCAAGGGATTAAGAGACGAAAAGATTAAAAAATAAGGACAGCCAACTGGAATGGAGATATAGAAATAAAATTTTTTAAAAGGCAGCACTAAGGAAGGATAAGAAATACTTCAAAACTAAAGATATCAAACGGACAAAACTAGACATAGAACATTTTAAAAGTGATAAGTACTAGGAGAAGAAAAAAATTAAAGAATAGGGACAGTAAACTAAATAATCGGAGACCCAGAGTAAATTTTTAAAGCAACAGGGTACATGACAGGCAGGAAACATAAAAAACGGGAATAGGGAGCTTGACAAAAGTAGGCATAGAAGGAAAATTTTAGAAGTGGTGAGGCACAGGACAGACAGGAAAGAACTAAAGATAGAGACGGCAACCTAGATAAAAGTAGACATAGAAGCAACATTTTAAAAGCCAAGGGAATAAAAATGGACAGAATTAAACAATACTGGTAGCAAACAAACATGCAGACATAGAAAGAAAATTTTTCAAGTGAGTGCACTAAGGAAAGACAAGAAATAATGAAAAAATCAAAGCAGCAAGCAGGATAAAGGTAGAAAGAAAGACTAAATGGGGATGTAGAAAGAAAATCTAAAAAGCACCAGGACTAAGGAAAGACAATAAATAATTTTCAAAAGACAGGGAATAGGGAAAAAAATAGGTGTAGAAAGAACATTTAAAAAGTGACAGGCAATAGGGAAACAAAGAGAAAAAACTTTTAAAAATAGGGACAGTGAACTAAAACAAATGTGGAAAGAAAATTTGAAATGTGATGACACTAAGGAAAGACAAGAAATAATTAAAAGAAAGCAAGCAAATTAAAGATAGGGAATGGGATAAAAGTAGAAAATATAAAAAGCAATGGGGATTAGGGAAATAAATGGAAAAAATTAAAAATAGGGACAGCAAACTAAAATGGATATAGAAAGAAAATTTGAAAAGTGAGGGTGCTAAGGAAAAAGAGGAAATAATTAAAAATAAAGACAGAAAATGGAATAAAAATAGACAGAAAATTTTAGAAGCAAATAGGATTAAGGAAATAAGGAAAAAAATTTAAAAATAGGAATGGCAAACTAAAATGGAGACATAGAAAGAAAACTTTAAAAAGAGATAGTGCTAAGGAAAAAAAAGAAAAAATATTTTAAAAATAACAACAGCAAATGAGATAATAGGAGAAAATTTTAAAAGTCAAAGGATTAAGAGAGGAAAGCGCTAAAAATAGCAATTGCGAATTAAAATGCGGACATAGATAGAAACTTTTAAAAGTTACGGCATTTAGGAAAGACATGAAAAAATTAAACAAAGACAGGATAATGGGAGTAAAAGTAGACAGAAAATATTAAAAGCAATGGTGATTAAAATATAAGGAAAAAATTAATAAATACCAATGGTGAACTAAAATGGAGACACAAAGAAAATTTAAAAGTGAGGGCACTAAGGAAAGAGAAGAAGTAATTTAAAAAAGAGAAGGGAATACAAGTAGTCACAGAAAGAACAATTAAGAAGTGATGGGTATTAGGGAAATACAAGAAAAATAAAGAAATGGGGACAGCAAAATAAAACAGAGAAGTAGAAAGAAAATTTAAAAAGCAAGGGGACTAAGGAAAGGCAAGAAATAATTAAAAGGAAAGAGTGAAATAAAGGCAGTGAATGGGATAAACATAGAAAATTAAAAAGCAATGGGGATTAAGGAAATCAAAACATTTAAACGAAGTGATGGCAAACTAAAACAGATGTAGAAAGAAAGACTAGAAAGCAAGGGCACAAAGAAAAGAGAAGAAATAATTAAAAACAAAGACAGCGATGGTAAAAAAGTAGACATAGAACATTTTAAAAGCAAGGGCATTAGGGAAATAAAGGGAAAAATTAAAAAATAGGGACAGCAAACTAAAACAGAGATGGATTAAGAAAATTTAAAAAGCAAGGGCACTAAGGAAACATAGTCAGACGCAGGCAGAGGAAGTGGTACCAGCAGGCAGGCGCCGGCACGGGAAATGCAGCCAGCAGGCAGGGGCAGGCAGGGGAAATGTCGCCAGCAGGCAGGGGCCGGCAGGGGAAAGGCAGCCAGCAGGCGGGGGCAGGCAGGGGAAATGGCGCCAGCAGGCAGGGGCCGGCAGGGGAAATGCAGCCAGCAGGCAGGGGCCGGCAGGGGAAATGTCGCCAGCAGGCAGGGGCAGGCAGGGGAAATGGTGCCGGCACGCAGCGGTTGAAAGGGGAAATGCTGCCGGAAGGCAGCGCCGGCAGGGGAAATGCTGCTGGCAGGCAGGGGCCACCCGGTGAAATGCTACAGACAGGCAGGGGCTGGCAGAGGAAATGGCGCCGGCTNAGACAGAAAATGGAATAAAAATAGACAGAAAATTTTAGAAGCAAATAGGATTAAGGAAATAAGGAAAAAAATTTAAAAATAGGAATGGCAAACTAAAATGGAGACATAGAAAGAAAACTTTAAAAAGAGATAGTGCTAAGGAAAAAAAAGAAAAAATATTTTAAAAATAACAACAGCAAATGAGATAATAGGAGAAAATTTTAAAAGTCAAAGGATTAAGAGAGGAAAGCGCTAAAAATAGCAATTGCGAATTAAAATGCGGACATAGATAGAAACTTTTAAAAGTTACGGCATTTAGGAAAGACATGAAAAAATTAAACAAAGACAGGATAATGGGAGTAAAAGTAGACAGAAAATATTAAAAGCAATGGTGATTAAAATATAAGGAAAAAATTAATAAATACCAATGGTGAACTAAAATGGAGACACAAAGAAAATTTAAAAGTGAGGGCACTAAGGAAAGAGAAGAAGTAATTTAAAAAAGAGAAGGGAATACAAGTAGTCACAGAAAGAACAATTAAGAAGTGATGGGTATTAGGGAAATACAAGAAAAATAAAGAAATGGGGACAGCAAAATAAAACAGAGAAGTAGAAAGAAAATTTAAAAAGCAAGGGGACTAAGGAAAGGCAAGAAATAATTAAAAGGAAAGAGTGAAATAAAGGCAGTGAATGGGATAAACATAGAAAATTAAAAAGCAATGGGGATTAAGGAAATCAAAACATTTAAACGAAGTGATGGCAAACTAAAACAGATGTAGAAAGAAAGACTAGAAAGCAAGGGCACAAAGAAAAGAGAAGAAATAATTAAAAACAAAGACAGCGATGGTAAAAAAGTAGACATAGAACATTTTAAAAGCAAGGGCATTAGGGAAATAAAGGGAAAAATTAAAAAATAGGGACAGCAAACTAAAACAGAGATGGATTAAGAAAATTTAAAAAGCAAGGGCACTAAGGAAACATAGTCAGACGCAGGCAGAGGAAGTGGTACCAGCAGGCAGGCGCCGGCACGGGAAATGCAGCCAGCAGGCAGGGGCAGGCAGGGGAAATGTCGCCAGCAGGCAGGGGCCGGCAGGGGAAATGCAGCCAGCAGGCAGGGGCCGGCAGGGGAAATGTCGCCAGCAGGCAGGGGCAGGCAGGGGAAATGGTGCCGGCACGCAGCGGTTGAAAGGGGAAATGCTGCCGGAAGGCAGCGCCGGCAGGGGAAATGCTGCTGGCAGGCAGGGGCCACCCGGTGAAATGCTACAGACAGGCAGGGGCTGGCAGAGGAAATGGCGCCGGCTGGGGAAATGCTGCCGGAAGGCAGGGGCTGGCAGGGGATATACCACCGGCAGGCAGAGGCCGGTAGGGGAAATGCCACAGGCAGGGGAAATGCCGCTGGCCGGCAGGGTCCAGCTAAGGAATTGATGCCAGAAGGCTGCAGGGAAATGCCTGCAGGGGAAATGACTCCGGCAGGCAGGTGCAACAGGGGAAATGGCGCTAGGAGGCAGGGGCCCGCAAGGGAAAATCTGCCAGCAGGCAGAGGCAGGCAGAGGACATGGCACCTGCAGGCAACTGCAAATTAGGGAAATGGTGCCGGTACGCATGGGCTGACAGGGGAAATGCTGCAAGCAGGCAATTGCCAGCAGAGGAAATGCGCCAGCAGAGGAAATTCACCAGCAGGAAATTGCTGGTAGGGGAAACGCCGGCAGGTTGGCAGGCACTGGCAGGGGAATTTGACGATGCAGGCATGGTGTGGCTGGGGAAATACCACCAGCAGGCAGGGGTGGACAGGAGAATTGATGCCGGCAGGAAGTCACTGGCAGGGAAATGCTACCAGCAGGCAGAGGCTGGAAGGGAAAATGCCATTGTCGATTGGGAGGCGGCAGATGAAATTCTGCTGGCACAAAGGGGCTGGCTTGGAAAATGCCGCCAGCAGGCAGGCGCCAGCAAGTGAAATGCTGCTGTCAGGCAGGGGCTGCAGGTATGGGAAATGGAACTGGCATGCAGGGGCTATTAAATGGAAATGCTGCTGGCAGTCAGGGGCTGGCTGGGAAATTGCCTCTGGCAGGGGCTGCTTTCGAAAATGGCACCTGCAGGCAGGTGCTGACAGGGCAAGTGTCGCGAGCAGGGGAAATTCTGCCATCAGTCAGGGGCCACCAGCAAGGGAAATGCCGCCAACAGGCAGGCACTGGCAGAGAAAATGCCACTGGTGGGCAGGTATCAGCTGGGGAAATGCTGCCGGCAGGCAGGCACCATCAGTGGAAATGCCACCAGCAAGCAAGCACCGGCAAAGGAAATGCCGCAAGTAGGCAGGCACCAGTAGGGGAAATGCTGCCGGCAGTCAGGAGCTCTCTGGGCCAATGCTGCTAGCAGGCAGGTGCTGGCAGGGAAAATGCCGCCATCATGCAGGGGCCACTGGAGGGGAAATGCCACGGGCAGGCAGGTGTCAGCTGGGGAAATGGCGCCAGCAGACAGGGTTTAGCTGGGGAAATGGCACCGGCAGGGAAATGCCAAGGGCAGGGTGGTGCTGGCAGTGGAAATGCTGCACTGAGGCACGGGTCGGCTGGGGCAATGCTGCCGGCAGGCATGCACCAGCAGGGGAAACGTCGCTGGCAGGCAGGGGGCTCCACGGGAAATGCCGCCGGCAGGCTGGGGCCGGGAGGGGAATTGATGATGGAGGCAAGGTCCCACTGGGGAAATGCTGCCAGCAGGCAGGTGCTGCCAGGGATCGGCAGGGGAAGCGTTGCCAGCAGGCATCGGCCAGCAGGGGAAATGCCGCCTGCAGGAGGGGCCGCCAGGGTCAATTCCTCAGGCAGGAAGGGGCAGGCAGGGGAATCGATGCTGGCAGGAAGGCGCCGGCAGGGCAAATGCTGCTGGGCATCCAGGGGTTAGCTGGGGAAATGCCGCTGGCAGGCAGGGGCCGGCAGGGGAAAAGCTGACAGCAGGAAAGCACTGGCAAAGAACATGCTGCCAGCAGGCAAGTGGCGGCAGGGATCGGCAGAGGAAACGTTGCCGGCAGGCAGGCGCTGACATGGGAAATGCTGCCGGCAGTGAGGGCCTGGCTGGGAAAATGCCGCTGCCAGGCAGGCACCAGCAGGGGAAATGCTGCCAGCAGGCAAATGCTGGCAAAGGAAATGCGGTGGGCAGGCAGGCACCAGCAGGGAAAGTGCCACCAGCAGGGAAAGTGCCACCAGCAGGGAGGGGCCGGCAGAGGAAATGCCACCAGCAGGCAGGGGCCAGTGGGGGAAATGTGCAGACAGGCAGGGGAAATGCCGCCATCAGGTAGGGGCCCATGGGGGAAATGCTGCCAGCAGGCAGGCACTGGCAGAGGAAACGCCTCCCTCAGGCAGGGGCCACTCAGGGAAATGTTGCCGGCAGGTTGGTGCCAGCGGGGGAAATGTCACAGACAGGCAGGGGAAAAGCTGCCTGCAGGCAGGGGCTAGCAGGGGAAATGCCACCGGCAGGCAGGCGCCGGCAGGGGAAATGCCGCCATCAGGAGGGGGCCCGTGGGGGAAATGCTGCCGGCAGGCAGGCAGTGGCTGAGGAAATGCCGCCGGCAGGGAGGGGCCTCCAGGGGAAATGCTGCCGGCTGGCAGATGCCAGCGGGGGAAATGCGCCCGGCAGGCAGGGCCCAGAGGGGGAAATGCTAGGTGGGTGTAGGAACAGCAGCAGCAGTGTTTGGATGAGTGTCTTGCAGACAACTGTGCAGTGATCGCAAGAGTCTTGGTCTACACAGCTCAGCCCGTTAAAGAGATTCCATAGAAGGCATGTCTGATGGCAGTTCTGCAGTCAGTATGCTTAAGTATCTAATATTTACTTTTATTATACATTTTCATTCAAAAGACATCTACTTAGATAAAAGATAATGAAAGATCATTGATAAAAGGTCGATAACATCAATTTATCGCACCAATCTTGCCACAGAAAACATAATTTCACTTGTATTTTGAAAGGTTTCACAGCACTGCAAAGCTGAACGCAACCACTGACACATTTTAGTACATACAGACAGAATTTATCAGCTCAAGATTATGCTGAATTTTCTACCACCACTTTTTCTTCTTGCTTATCTACCTACTGAGTTTTTTCACAGCTGTCTTTACCCAGGGGAACAATATTAATGCTAAAGTAGTATGAAAAAGTGGTTATCTTGAAGCAGTAGCAAGTATTTTCTAAACAATAAAGTCACTCTTCTTCTCCCTCCTTTCTCTGCAGTATTTCCTCCTGAAAGCATGGGAGTGCGCTTGCTTGCTCATCACTCTTGCTACCCTAAACAACTGAGATAGCTTTGTTCTTCTGCACCAGCAGTTCTGCTCACCAGCACTGAATTTCCTTTTTTAGACAGCAAGGACGCAGACTTTCTTCCTCTTCTCCCTCCCTCTGCCTCCCTTCCCCCTCCTCCAGTCTTTGCTGTGCCCTCATCTTACCTTCAACAGCAGAAGAAATCCATGCTGCAGTTTTTTTCCTCGTTAGCAGCTCTATGGCAACAGCAGCTCTGAGGCAGCAGTCCTTTATGGTTCTCACTTTCTCTCTTTCCTTCTGCATGAAGATACATGGCTTGTTTGCCCAGTAAATTAGCAAAGACAATTCTGATGTGATGTAAATTAACAAACACAATTCCGATGTGATTTCAGAAAAAGAAGTGCTCCCGGGGGTACAAAGTTGTATTCCCACAATAGCTGAACGTTAGCAATGCAAATGAATAATAGTAAAGAAAATCCTTTTGTGTAATAAACTGTAAAATCATCTTCGTGATAACTCAGCTTTCTTGGACAGAAACGTGGAGAGAAAAAAAAAAAAAAAAAGAAAACTCTGAGCTTAAGATACACAAAATATCGCATCCAAATTAATCCTGAAACTCTTAAGTATCTTGTCATTGTTTGACTGAGTCTTTGTGATGAAATGACTCAGTTTGTTACAATTCCTGCTGAAATAAAAGGAATGATGTTATGCAAGATCTTGTAGTCTCGTAACCCATGGAAAAGTATATATCAGAATATATTTAGAAATGGTAACACAAGCTACAGAGGACAAAAGAGCAAGCAAAGGAAAAATACCAGTAACTGGGTGGTTACCGAATGCTATAGTAGCAGACTGCTTAGAAATTAGGATTTTCCTGACTTTGCTGCTTTTAAATTAATGAGACGGATGAGCTACAAATAAATGTTGAATAAGATAGCAAATAAACAACTCCTTAAAACTCAGAAACAATTATTACCAGGAGCTCTTAAATTAACTTACAGTACCTAGCACAAGATAAAACTACTTTGAATAGAGGCACTTATATTTTCTTTCTTTATTTATTGCAAAAAATTGCCAGTAAATTATAATCTAATCACTTTGAATACATGCATGAAATCAATGAATCGATATATGTCTGTAATTCAGCATGCACTCTCATTTCTCTCTCCTGCTGTGTAAGGAACAAAGGTTTCTGGCCACTGACAATTGCTGTGACATGATGTGTTAAAGTGCATTCCCTGGATTAGCACAAGCGGTGCCATAGTTACTCCTGGCTAAAATAATGTGATCACCTGCATCCTGTCTGTGCTTGCGTCAGTGGACCCCAGGAAAATGTGGGCTGCTGTTCGTGGGTGCAACCTGAGAGGAAAAGAATCAAATCCCTTCTCTCCAGCACTTCATATGTTTGTTTTTTTCTCATCTGGCAGTAATCAATTAGCATATAGAATAGTATAACAATAACAATATATTCTGGGACAGGTTAAAGCACAAACAACTGGGACTAAGGACTGCACTTCAGAGGCTTCGTAACGCCAAAAAGAAACTACAAACAACAGAGCAGAACAGTTACAAGACAGTTTCTTAGCAGTCCTCTTGGCAGCTTCAGCTTCATGGGCACGTATTTCAGACCCAGTCATGCCAATAGCATGCATCTGTAACACTGTTAAAGAGAAAAGGCTTGTAATATTTACATTTTTCATAAAAAAAAAACCTCAAAAGGATTAACAAAACAATCAATCCAACAAAATGATTGAACAAGTCACAGTGTTTTTCTTGATTATCTTTTTGAACTTTTACCCAGGTAGAACACCAGCTTCCCACCTAGAACTGACTGCCTCGTAGGCTGAAGCATAGCACGTAAAGCAAGCAGTCCCAGCCTTAAACAGTTTACAATCTAAGAGATCCTTCAAAGACAGGAGATTATAATTTCTGTTTTAGAGGCAGGTGAAACAAGGACACAAAGCTGAAACTACTCACCTGCAATTTCATATTAAGCCAGTATCAGTGGCAGAAGGCAAAACTCAGGGAATCTGAGCTATAGTTACCTGCAGAAAAGAATAGACTCAGTTTTCTTACAAAAGGTAAAACTTGGTAGAAAACTTCCAGTTTGTAGAAATTAAGCTTTACCTTGAGGCAATGCTTCTGACTACATAGGTCATTTTATTAATGACAAAGTATTTATTGTTAACATTTACATGTTGCAACAAGCTCTATAAACTGCAAAATACTGTTTTGGAGGTTAAAATGCTCTGCTAGAGGAGGAGGAAGAGAGTTCAATTAACACAGAAGGCTGGATATGGACAGAAGGAGCTTCTGTTAAACAACAATGAAGTAATTTCTATGGTATCTTACTCTCGCTGTTTAGGGATGTACACGTTTTAAATATTCTGACAATAAAGTCCTGTAAGACACTCCTATCAAAGCTTTCTGTCCAATGCTGTATCAGTCGATAAAACCTAGCCATTGTGATGTCACTAATCTGAGATGGGCGCTCATAGCACTGTACATAAACTCTGAAAAGCACAACGTGCTTGCTTGGACATCTACAAGTATTTGAATGGGGAAGGGCAGTCGCAGGACTTGGTCTCGTCAGTCGGGAAATAGGGCACCTATCAAGGTAAGCATACCTACAACATACATTAGAGATGATTATTTTTTTCCCCAGACACTCTGGTCCTGTGAATACACCTCCATAAAATCAAAGAACTGCTTGGCCTTTTTGGTGTTTTCATCTTGGCTTGGTTCGCATGTGTGAGTTCCTCCTACTAAGAACAGAACACTCAACTTTTTTATCAATGGGGAAGGGTACTCAAAATCAAATACAGAGTAGAGGTCTGCCTGTAGTGGCTGTTCCAAAAATTAAACAACTGAAATCAGCTTAGCCATTAAAAACCTCAAGCATCATCAGTGGGTTCCATATTGAATAACCATGAGAATAAATAACTTACAGAGATGGCTAACCAATATCAGAAGGAAAAAATGTTGTCTTCAAAAGAATGCATAGGATTACATTTACCTTTCTCTCAGAATTGGAAAATATGTTCTTTGCAGACTGTCTCACAGAAATATATGATATGCACCATTTCATGGCAGCGTAGAAGTCTTCCCATTGACTTAAAAAATAAATTTAACCACAGTACTCTGTCAGGATGTTATCAGCAGCTGCCACCTGCTTAATCTCTCTAGCTTTCTTTACTTTTGTAATAGAAAGAACAAACTCTACCCTGAAGTATACATGTAACTTCTGTCAAAGATTTCTATACCTCCTACCATCACTGATCTTCACATTTTTCAAACGTTTGCTCATGCGTAGCCTCTGAGGCAAACACTATCATCCCCACTTTACAGAGGAGAAAACTGAAGTGCAGAAAGAGCTCTCATTTCAATGAAAGTCAATGGCAGGTCTCTAATAAATATAATCTGTTCAATTTTAGTGCTAAAATTACATGTCTGTGGTCACTCTGGGGGTCTTTAACACAACAGAGAACAGAGCTAAGCTGACTCCATGTCCTGGGCCTGACTACAAGCCTTAAAAACTGCAAGAAAGAATCTAATCGCTCAATCAAGGAGAACATTCAAGACCTAAAACTATGATTATCAAGTTTCGTAGCATGCAGAGGACTGAATGATTAAGAAAATCATAGAAAGAAAAGTATATTTCTTTTCAAGTATTCGGGTTGGGATTTTATTATGCCAACATTCTTCTTATTACCAGAAGAGTTACTAAAATCACAAGACCACCATAAGTGATCCCATATGATAGTTTTCTTACTTCATACTCATTTAAAGAATTAACAGAATTAATTTCCTCTAAGAAAGGAAATACTCATTTTCTAAAATTAACACTAGGTTTTTTTATTAGAAGCCCAACGTAATGCTAACTGAATTAAATGGGAAATTTTTCACAAGTTCAAAGGCCACTGGATGAAACTAGATGTATCTATTATAAAAATAAGTAGTACTTAACTTCCCTTAGTCCTTTAGATTTTTGACCCTCTGAGACAGGGTTGAGAATCCCAGGTTCCTCTGAGGTCCCAGAATATTTCTGCCACTTCCTTTCAGCAGCAGGTTACAAGAACTTTCCCACTATATAAGAAAGAAACCATCTTTCTTAGAAATTCACGGAGAACAACATTATTCCAGAATAAGAAGTACGTAATGGATAACTTAAAGACCTCTGAAGGCACTAAGTTCACCACAGGTCTGAATTTAAGCTCCAATCTCTAAGAGGAAATGGATTCATGGATGAATAACTGAAATATGGAATTCACACAACTTTGCCATTTCTTTAAAAAACAAGAAGTAAATTAGTCTTAAACAGTTTAACAAATTAATATCCTCAAGAAAAAAAAAAATTACTGGGAGTGCGGGAACGCAGGCTAAGAAACAAAAATATGCAAAACTGAAGCAGGAACAGTCCTTAGAGACTTGCACTCAGAGAAATTAGGGAGCACAAGCCACAAACCACCATGCATACATTTCAGACAAGTGAGTCAGCTGGTCAGCAAAAGGTCCTATCCACCCTATATTCTCTGCACAAGTCTGAGTATCTTGAATAGACTGAGCACGTGGGACAACTAAAATACATAACAAAGTTGTAAAATAACCTTAAAAAAGGGGATGACAAAGCAAGCCTAGCAGCCTAATATACTAAAGTCATCAAAATGTGGATTTCAAATTGCACTGAGATACTAAAGAATACAAAGCAAGCTTTCTCCGTGCATTAAAACCACTACATCTTATAAATTCTTATTGTTTAGATTGTAATTTCAGTGGAATGACCAAAAAAGTGTAAGTTGGCGTTAATGAAACCCTATGACTGTATTTAAATAGCAGGCATGGGACTGCTGGAATTCAGACTTTCTCTCTCCCCTGGAGGTTTTCCAGAATCTTTCCTATCCACTCCTACATCTGAGGAAGCACGCTTTTGTTTAGGCAGGATCCTTTGGGAACGATGAATTGAAAAACATTACTTCTTGCTAACGACACCCTAACAAATCATCTTGATCCTTAACGTGACCTACTACTGTGAATAAACTCTGTCTGTTTACAATTACTTTCTTTGCCCTGCTAGTTGTGGCAATCAAATAATATACAGTACGTACTCTCGCATCAGACTTGCAAATGCGGGAAAGGAGCTCGGGATCTTCCAGGTTTCCTGTGAAGTACATGACAGTTTCATGGTAAATTCAGCTAATGGTATGAGATTTCTAAAAGAAGATTTCTGAAATTTCCTAATGCAAACTGTGACATCGCCTTTGCCAGAATATTGATGCGCAAGGATTGCTCAACTAGAGCTCGGTTTCAGGAGGTGTCAGCTCCTACTGCTTTCTTTAGATACATCATTCTTTACTTCAATCTGCATGAATAATGACTGGAAACCCAGCTGCTAAACCAGCTAGTCCATCTGTTACCCCCTCTTAGTAAATGTATAATTATGCTCACTCTCACTAAAGAGCTCATGATTCACCAGGATTGTCTTTTGGGGAGCCATCTACTGAAGTATATTATGTGCACATATAAACGTGGCCATGGATCCTATCTTTAGCAGCACAGACATATTATTTAGTCTCCTTTTGGTATCTCTCTTCTGCCTGAATATAACATGAACCTGCTCCTTGAGGAGCACGTTTTCAGTCGAGACTGCTCTAGAAAGCTCAATAAGATTTAAAGCCAGGGGGCTGTAACAAATCCCAGGGTCAACCCAAGATTTTTGGCAGTGACAAAATCTGACCTGTCAGTACCTCTCACTGTGATGCTTCATGTTCAGAACACAAATAATCCCAGGCCAAGCATGGCTACCACCAGTCTAAAAATACACAAATTAGATACAAGATCACAAATGAAATGGCTGTTTGCCCTCCTATAACCAAAGAGATATTTCTCATACGCTGTATTTGGGTACACAGGTTTTAAAGTGTACAAAATGTCAATTTTTTTTTTCCTCTAGTACATTTACAGTCATCGCTAGAACAATCCTGGATTTCTGCTATCTTGTTTCACAAAAAGAGAGGACTGATTCGGTGTTTCCAACCCTGTGCTTATCCGAAGGTAATGAAACAAAATTTCTTTCCTCTTTTCATTTGGTTAAATAAGTCAATGACTTTCACTGGAGGAAACACTGGGTTCCTTTCCTTATATGCCCTGATGTGGAACGTCCAGCTGAATCTCTTTAACATGGGAACTGATGATTTGTTTCTTAAAACATAATTTCGTATTTCCAGTTATACAACACTTAAGGCAAAGAGCATTTGACGAGAGGCCACCTGACTGGGGACTATCTGATTCTGTATCAGTGGACCAATACGCCCACAGACTTCTCTTTATATTCAAGCATTGGGTAAATCACAGATGAACAAAATCCTCAGAAACATGGAAGTTTCAAGCTCCTCTGTAAAGGCCAGTGATCAGGAGCTCTGGGGGGCAGGTAGCACTGTTTGGCTCCACAGTTGCCCAATGTCTGCATAAAGAAATCAAGAGACTCCCAGATGCTGTTATCGCAGACAGTAAATAACAAAACCAATTTTAAAAATTGTCCGTTGATTGAAGTTAATAGTCAAAAACATTTTCTAAGTTTTGGGTGTTTGTTTTGTTTGGGTTTTTTGTTTGGTTGGTTGATTTTTTTCTAATGGGATGAAATTTGGTCAAGTGGAATAAAACAAGACTTGCAGCAAATTAGAGCAATGGGAAGAGTTTCTCCTATAACTATCCTTAAATAAAGCTATGGGAAGAGTTTCTCCTATAACTATCCTTAAATAAAGCTAGGAAAGCCTTGTTAGTTAAAAGCTACTTTTGCCAAAACTGAACTTTCAAAGTGGTTTCAATCCACAGGTAATCTGAAATGACACTAATTTCTTTACAGGAAAAGATAAACTAGATACTTGTTTCTGAGATGACAAATGGTTTTCTTTCAGGCAGACATTTAAAGTCCGTGGAAAATGATGGCTTACCTTCCTGAAATTCCAATAAGTCAAGAAATCTTTTCCACTCAGGTTTGCAGATATACTAAGACCTAATTGCGATAAATAAAAAGCATATACATTCTACAGCTTTCTTAATAAATGTTCAAGATTCTTAACAAAAACAAATATTCAGTAGTATTATTTCTTCCATTTAGACCGAAAGTCATTTTTAATGGGAAATCTAACTGTGCCATCCCGAAGCTGTGTTCATGTTCTTTCTTCAGTCCATCCTGTTTCTTTTACAACCAGAGGGTTATGGGTCCACACAAACTGCTATCATTCACTTAAAAAGGCCTCTGGTTATTGTTGCATGGCTGTCTAAATTGCAAATACAAGAAGCATCTTCAGTATTTTCTACTCAGCATGGGTGGACAAAACTTGAGAGCATTAGGGTGGGTTGACAGAAGAACTGCATTTATATAATTTAGTTGAGATATTGATAAGCTATTCTATGTATTATTTCTACAAATAACATTGCCCGAGCAGATGCTACTGTAGGAAGAGCTAATGTATATTTCATCTTTCAGAGATTCCCTTTATGGATATTCTAGATGGTTCTAGACAATTTAAAATATTCTAGACAAGTAAAGGGTTCCAAGCACTGCCTCCATTTGTTCATATATAATCACTATGGAAACAAATTTGAGAACTGACACACATACACCCATTAAAGCTGGCACAAATTATTGCTTACAATTTATATTATTTGCCTACATAAGAAATATTGATGAACAGATTACTGGAAAACCTGGGAAGAATATCAAAATGATCGATATTTTTCCTCTAGAACAGTACAAAAGCAACGGGCACGATCTCTGATCATTTCATCGAATCGGTTTGCACGGTAACGTTTTCCTTACTGCTTTACTTTGGATCGCACTAACCTTTGAATCAGTCTCGACAGATTGTCTCGCAGGCATCGCTATGCTATGAACTGCAGCATCTCACAGCACCGCGTTTTCAGTAGCGCCCCGAGGCCCACCCCGCCCATCATCCCACAAATGCTCCCCAGAGACGCCTTCATCCCCTTCAGAAATGATCCCCCTTTAACACGCCGTGACACATTTCCACGATTGAGCCAGCCGCCGCCTCAAACCCGGGCGGACGGAGCGCCGCCGCCCGCCCCTGCCCACCCGCGGGCCCGGCCCATTCACCACGCTGCCGGTTCCACACGACCCCCCCCGCGCCGTGCTTGTGCGGGCCGGGGCCGCGGGGAGCCCTCAGGCCCCTCCATCTTCCGCCCTCACCTCACGGCCCCTCCGGCCGCTGCTCCCTGCCACCCAGCGCTGCCCAGCCCGCACTTAGCCCCTTCCTGCCCCTCACCAGAAGGCGAGAGGGGGAGAATTCGGGGCATGTGCTGCCCGGCAGGGAGGAGGAGGAGGAGGAGAGTGAGCCATTTTGGTGGTGGTGGTGGGGATCCCCGCGGCCCAGCAGCCCGGCCCCGGCCACCTGCCCCCCCCACCCGAGGAAACCGCTCTCCTGTCATCCCCCGGCACCAGGGCTTTAAAAATAACCGACATGG
>VZTL01052056.1:49421-61216 GCA_013400535.1 Scopus umbretta | reverse complement strand
TTTTTTTTTTTTTAAATCAGTAATGGCCAGTTACAAAACCAGCAAATATTGAGAACAGTAGTCCCTGAAGCCATTTAGGCAGAGAGAAGTTTATGGAAACAGCAAAAGATTTGGTGCAACCTTTTTTTTCCTCTACAGCACAAAATATGCCTATGCTTTACAGAAATACACATTCAAATTTCAAAATTGAAACTGAATTCAAAATTCAGCTGCATATTGAGCACTAATGTCTGAAACCAACCCCCCCCCCAACTACTCTAGGACCCAGAGAACAGTTCCAAACTTACATTAGATCATGGTCTGATGAAAAGACTACACCAGCTGTAAGGATTTAGAAAATCCGTATCATCACCTCTTAAGATCAACGCATATTAGACACGATAAGTAAATGTGAAAGTGTAAGGCAGTGACACGTGCACAAATCCTGGCACAACAATTCTAAGATTTGCTGCAAATTTACGGGAGAGAAAATCCAGGCTCAAAACCAGAGGTCCTGCCAAAACTATCCGATGAGGTTCGGCCAAGTAAAAAGCAGGAGGCTGACCAATACTGGCATTTTTCATACAAGCATGGAACATTTCACTGGGAGAATGGTACCACGGCATACTCCTCTCTATCAGGGAAGACTCCTTGATTTAAAATGCAGTTCAAGACTGTCTGAGCCTTCCTTTAAACTCACAAGATTAGGAATTTTCCGTTCTTCAAAAAGAGTAAGAACCTTTTCTTTAATACAGAAAATAAAGCAACCTCTATAAACTAGTAGCTTGTGCCTTCTCCAGCAAGATCTCTTTTAAGTCACTGCAGTTTGTAAGACAAACTTACTCACTAGTGTACTGTAAGATTAGCATGAAATATTTTAAAACTGAAGACTTATTACAGCTTTATTCAGATACTTCTCATCTAACGTTGCTTCCGTGTAACAAAGAAGGTGACTAGGCCAGTCCCCTGAAGATGCAGTTCCAAAGGCCTAAGCCAAGTGTGTCGCTAGGAATTCCTACTCTGCCTCATTCAGCCTAACAGCTCCACATGTCATCAGTTTAACTCAGGAGAATGCCAGAGGCACATTGGTAGGGAATCTTATTTGCAGCTTTGACAGTCTCCCATAGACGGGAAAGATCAGGGTACTAACTGGTAAAAGACACACTTTCCAAAATGTGCGCCCTAACCGACCTGAGGCCACACGTTCTTCAGCTGCAGCACAGCAACAAAGGATTCAAAGGGCAGTGACCTAGAAACATATCCCAGCTAGAGCACTACAAGGACTCTACCTTTGCCAGTGTTTCCAGTTTCTCAAATGAACCACTCCAGCAGACAGACAGCAGTTCATCAGTTGTTTCCTTAGGGATGACCTGTAACAAGAAGTTACACTTCTTAATTTCAACTTTGTAAACTTAAAATTGAAGCTGATGCTTACAGGAACAGATACAAACTGTTTATGAAGGAGGCCACTGTAGCATTTCATTCCTCTAAACACCCAGACACTTTAAAGCAAGTACACAAGACAGACTAGCTAAATTTGAGGAGCGAGAGCTAGGCTGTAATATTCGTCCTAAATTGGTGATATGAAAATAAAAACCACATCATAGTGAACTGTCAAAGTCACCTTCATAAATCCAACACACAATCGCTTATTCAGGACACTGACACTGACTAAGCGGAGGACCTACTTCAACAATTAGATCAGCCAATGCTTTCTGTACCATTCTACACCTAAGCAAAACAGCAAATCAGTTTTCTCTCCAGTGACGCACCAGGGACATACAAAAAAAGCCCAATGCAACAGGATCAGACAATAAATCAGAAGAAAAGAAGTTGATAGATGCCATTATTTAGCTCTGAGCAGGGAAATGCTGCCCACATTCTCCCCTCTACTCATTGTCATTCCTGTCAGCTGAGCGTCTGGACAGTTTGGTTTCAAAGCTTCTTTATTAATTTTTTGTACTAAGGTTACTCCAGGGTCACAAAAGTTATGTACAACCAAGAACTTTGAAGTCCTCATGAAGACGTAAAAAGTTTGATTCCTTTGGTTTAGGCAAGCATTATTCAATAATGGAATTTCATGCTTCTCTCTCCTATCATGACAGTCAACTTCTGCCAGATTTCTTCGAAACTGTGATTTACAGATATCTGTAAGTGAAATCCAGCTCTTTTCTACAGCTAGATACACAAAACTGAACAACGAGTTCACTGAGAAAATTGTTTAAAACTGTTCTGCAGAACATGCACAGTAGCAATTGCCTCTGGTTCCATCAAAGTGAAAAGCTCACAACCCTTACGATTAGGTATGATGGTAGCACCTTCAAGGGAAGTGTGTCCACCATGAAAGCCCATTTGATTTTCAGCTCCTCATCTCACATTTCTCGCTTCAGGGGGGGAAGTGTTTTGTTGCTATAGGAACACCTTCACACAGGTTTTATTAAGCACATTTCCTCTCAGGTTTCTCCTGTCCCCGTCAGTATTATCCATGTCATTCCAGAAGAAATCACTGCGGTTTTGTTAAAAAGCAAAATCTACATAGACCCTTGAAGAGACACTGTCACTGTGAACGTCAAGTTGAAAATGAGCTGCTACTTAAAGTCATTCCCCTGTGGTGCTTCCAGACAATATTTTGCAATGATCTATACTTATAAACACACAACGCACACATATAAAAGCACCAAAGAGACATTCTAGTCTACTGTCCCAGAAAAGGCAATACATTTTGCATTCATAGGCAGAGTATTTCAACTTCAGTTTGAATTCTAAGACTATTTTACAGTTTTCTTTGACTTACAGAATAAGTTGCTAGAAACTTGCTATGTCATAAGTGTACAGAATCAGGCAATCTTTAAAATTCTGGTGGATAGTGTATCAGTACCATTCTGCAATACTAATTATTGGGTATAAAACATTTTTTTAATCAAACTTTGAGCAGAGGTAGATACTTACTACACTAATGCTTTCCAGGCTACTTACAGAAGGAGTTGTAAAGCAAGGCTTACCCCAGCAATCTCGGTGACTATCTTCTCTGTGATCTCTTTCCCGCCCATTAGGCGAGTGGCACTTTGAAGAAAAGTAATTGCTTTTCTTAAGTCCCCTTCTGACACTTTAACAAGGTAAGATACTGCCTGAAAAAACAATGTCAGAAAATGCCAAGGTATACGTTCACTGTTAATAAAAATCCAGCACACTTTCCCAGCACGCTGATTTTAAAACACCAAGTAGTGCCTAAAGCAGATGGTCACAGACAAGCACAATACACGCCTTACAAAGCAACCTCTCTGCTAACGTAAACAGGTGCTGGCAATTCCAGAATGAAGCACGGTTTAATGCAAGTATACTCAGCACGGAACAAAAAGCCCTACAGTTTTGCTTCAGTTTGTGTCTGATGGACACTTCTCTGGTTTTAGGAAGAAATTCATCCCATCTATGGAAGGAGAATAATATCTAAATTAATTTATAGATTGTATTTAATACAGTTGAGCAGTCTGCAGAAGTATGCTGACTTAGCCCCTTTCACAGTAAAGCAATTATGCACTGGATTAAGCAACAAAATTGCATGGCAACCATGAAGTCACCTCACTACTGATTTTCACGTGTTCCTTCTCAGAAACGTCCAATAGCCTCTGCTGTTGGATTTTGTCTGACAAAGGCTTGAAGCGGAATTTGGAGCATCGAGATGTTAAGGGTTCAATTATTCTGAAAGAAAGGAAGGCAAATGCTTGGTAAATGAATGCCTGGGTCAAGTTCATAGGACAAAGCTTTCAAAGCAGAAAAGGGCATCATAACCTTAAAACTGCAACACTGTAAAAAATAAAAGTTGGTAACTAAACATTGTCTTCAGTCTTGTATTCACATAGCTACATCTCTATTAACTATGAAAACTAGACATCAACCTCTCTGGTGAAGAAGAAAAAAAAAGGAAAAAAAAAAAAAAAGAGTACAGACTAGGAGGAGCAGAAAGTCCAAATAAGCAACAAATTCCACAAATACCTGCTGATGTAGTTACAAATAAGGCAGAAACGTGTTGTTTTAGATTCTTTTTCCATTGTGCGTCTTAAGGCTGCCTGGGCTGCTGAAGTCATTGAGTCTGCTTCATCCAGGATTACAATTTTAAAAGGAGGACAAACTTTACCACTGAAAAGTAAGAAATCTGTTATCCAGGAGACACACAATGTATAGACCAAGTTAAAAAAAAATCACCGCAAGTCGTATTTTACTTAAGTATTTATACAGGACAACTAGAACATATTCAGAGGTTCAATCTTTTTCAATTATTTTTAGATAACAGACTAATATTTATAATAAGGGGGGGACTGAGTTCCCCTAGAAAGACTGACACTTGAGTACTGCAAAAGTCCTCTAAAATATGTACTCTTGCTTTAAGTTTCTTCTTTTAATAACTAATGCAGCACTTCTTTATATAGGCTACCTGATTCCCTGAACTTCAAAGAACACTGCGACAGACTAACTTCAGCACACAAGCCCGTTTCTTGCCAGATAGTCCTGGCACACCTCTTCTTCCTGCTACTTTCCACAATCTGGTTTTTCCACACATAGGACTTCACCTGTACAAGGCTTCTCACCTCCTCCTAACACCAGAATCTTGTTAGCACCTCGTAAACTAGCACCCATCCTGAATAAGATGCAGCAGATTAGAGGTACTAAGGAAGTAACTTCCACCACCGTTTACCCAAAGAAGCTTTTATATGGTAGTCAGACAACACTTGCAAAGGCAACAACATATCACCAAATCCAGAAGGCTTCACCTTTTGGGGTTTTCCTTGTCTGCCTCTCTCTATCAGCACTAGTACAAGTTCCTCCCAGGTATTCAAACTTTCAGCATGAAACTGCATGAAGTCAAAGCTTAGCCAAAGCACTGCGTGTGTTGCTAACTTCTGGCAGTGCTGACCCATCATTTGTATTAGAATTATAAAGTTAACCTAAAACAAAAAAACCCAACCATGTGCTTTGTCCTAAGCAAGAAAGTCCATCAAACAGAGCTAGCTTTGATCCCGCACTTACTCCGAACGGCTTCCAGATGCAGTTAGCTGAGCAAAAGACTTCACTTTTTCCCGAATCACTTGTATTCCACGCTCATCGGAAGCATTCAACTCAAGGACTCTTTGCCGGAATAGTTCAGGCCTGCAAAATTTTTACTATAACATGTTAGGTGCTAACTCTTGTATATGATATATTATAAAGTATACCAGCATCCCTTCTGGCCTTTTTGAATGGCAGGTACTGTTTTTGCCAGCATTATTAAATAACATACTTTGTTAAAAGACAGTTAAATGGAGATCATTAAATGTTAGGTATGAATTTCCATTAGCTATTTTTACAATTGCTTCCCAAACTGCAGAAAACAATGAAGTGTAAAATTATATCAGTTATCCAGGGAGAAAAAAAAAGTAGGAAGTTGGCTCCACAAGTTCAGAGCACTATCTTTTATGCCTTTCTACTTATACACTGTGAGTAATGTGGAATAACAAGTAAAATTCCCAGATACAGTCACTGGCAGTGCTATGTCACTGCAATACTACCAGAAAGAAATATCTAGAAAGTATAAAACAGGCAGTATTTAGCAGCAGTACTATACAGCAGCACCTCTGATTAACACACACACACACAAAAATACACACACACACATATATATATAGTGGATTTTAAGTTCTGGCAATTCGAATGAACGCACAGTGCGCAGTTATCTTCCTGCTATTAAACTAGAAGTGGTTCTTTCCAATAAACAACATGAGTTAAAATCTAAAGATGACGATGGGGGGGCAGGAGGAGGGACTGAAGTCAACATTAGATTTGCTCATAACATCAAACCACTTTCTCATCCATTTTTTGCTTACGGGTCACTGAATTCACTACTCAAACTCACAGGTGTTAACAAGTGAGCTGATGAATGTACACATGCTGAATTTTAGTCTGACTCCCAATATTACTTCCAGACACAATTCAATGGTGCATAACGGAAAAATTACAATTCACACATTTGATGAAGTGCTTTGAGATCTATGTGTAGCTAACAACTCACTGAATACACCATTAAAACTGGAATTCCTTTACAACGTTGCAAGCCATTTCTTTCCATAGTCTTTGCTACAGGGTTACATGGCTGCCAGTCTCAAGTGTTGTAAGTCTATATTGGTACCAGAAATCAATGACTTGTGACAGGACAAATGAGAAAGAAATTTCACGTTAGAGCTGTATTAGAATGTGAAGATATTCCTGAAAAAGACCTAGAAGCTACAGAAGAACAGGCAATGACCAGGGGCACTCTGTTGCATGATCAGAAGATGTGTGATAGTCGATTACACCGAAGCAACTTGCTTCCAGCTTACCCATATAGTTCTCTAGCAGCTGCTAAAATAGTGGAAGTCTTTCCAGTTCCAGGTGGGCCATAGAACAACAGATTGGGAAGCTGAAACAGCAAAGCACCTTTTTTAAAAAAAGCAAATAAACAAAACAAACCACAAACAGGAAAACCTACTAAAAATCTGAGTACCTAAAAGAACGGAAACAATCTGGTCCTCCTGGTAAATAATATCAAGTCTTTCACTTCTAGGTCATTGCTCATAGTGCTCTAAAGGAGGACAAACAGTTGCTGTTTATAACGCAGCATGAACAAGCTGTTATTTGGTGGCACCATCACATGTTCTATCAAAATTGATGCTTCAGCTTGTAATTTATTTTGATATATTTCCCCCAGGTCATGTCTGAGATCACTAAAGCCTACAGAACTTACCATTATGACTGCAGTGACAGGCAAACCTAGCCAAGGATGCGCTTCAGACAGTCTGGACACCACTAGCAGTGCAGCTGTGACAAAATTTGGCACAGCTTAACTATCCCGTACTTTCTCAGCTCCCCAGGCTGCCTTTTCAAGCCACGCTGAGAATTCTGTGCTCCCACTACCTCCACTGCAGTAAGTACAAAGTAGCTTGCGAATGCCTGCACTATACTGCAGTGAGCGCAAGGCAGACACACGCTAACACTAAGCACAGAGGTGCCTGCAAGGATTGACTGGAATGCATAGCGCTGGCAAATTTCTACATCCACCCAAGGATTTTTTCAAAGGAGGAGACCAGTGGCATTTCTCAAAGAGATTAGGTTAACTGATCTTTCAAATAATTTAATTAATAACCTCAGCGTGAAAAATAGGAATGCATTAATGAAATATGCTGACACAGGAAGATCAAAGCAGCACGGCAAAGACCGCAGTAATAATATAGGATGACATTTAGCAACACAAAGCATAAAATCTCACAATTTGAGAATATAACTAAATATCTGCTAGATGTCTGGAATTCATCAGCTGGAATAAAATCCAAACTGACTTTGTTTTGTCTGTCAGTCAGACGAACAGTATAAGCCTGTGTAACACGTGGTCTGAGGATGTGCAGTTTCAATACAGATGGAAAATTACTAATACTAACATGAGGCAAATAAGACTTCATCTGGAAAGTTACACGCAGTTCAGGTCACCCTTAGTCAAGGATGATGAATCCAAACTGGGAAAGGTGATTAAAGGAGTGACAAGCTGATCTTATGAGAAATGANTTAAAGGGGTGAAAAGCTGATTTTTTGAGAAATGTCTTTTTTTTTTTTTTTTTTTTTTTTTAAGAGTTTGATTTCGTTAGCTCAGCAAAACAAAAGCTGAGAGGGAATAAGACTGATCTCCATGAATACACAAGGACAAAGAACAAAGCTGATATAAACCAAAATGGTATAAGTTAGCCGTGACTAAATTTTGGCTGAAACCAAGAAGCTTTCCAATTAGCATAGGAGTGATAGCTTTCTATACTACTGTTTCAAGTAATCCCCCTCACAAATCATCAGGCTGCACTTTAAGACTGCTGCCTTTGACAGTAGGGGATGGTTCAGTTGTACGTTCTTAGAACAAGAATCCAAGAGTCCCCTCCAATCAATAGCAAAAAGACAAACCTCTCAGTCTGACTTGATTTCCAGCCCTTAATAAATGTTCTATTTTTAAAAAGAGTCAACTAAAATTAGATTAGAGAATATTATGCTGAATATAGCAAGCAATGCAGACAGAATGGGAACAGCAAAACCAAAGACAACCACAGAGCAGGATAAAATGCAGGAGTAGGCAATCCATAATCAGAAAATGAAAGAGACGGACCAGTTAATTAACAAGCATCCCATTTTAAAAACTAAAATAAGACATAGAGAACAGATTCAACTGTGTATGTACTGAAAAGTACAGATAGAGGAATGTCAATCTTCAATCACTTAATAGTAAATAAATCCATTTCAAGTTTTGCCTGCTCTTTCTGCCAATCATTCGTTGCTTATTTTCCTAGTTACTAAAAAGTAAAGCATTTCGTACAAAGAAACCATTTTTACTTTTTTTTTAAATTAGATACCACAACATTATTATCCCCCTATATCTTTTAGGAAAGCCCCAGGGAGAGGAGATGTATACTGAATGACAGCTGAAAATTCACCAACAACCAGGTTAGGTTGGCACACTGCAAGGGTAGACATTTTCATGGAGATTCTTAATTTCATGCCTCTGTGCTAATTCACACTCTACTAGTTCTCAAAACAAGCATCAGCAGGTAAAGAGTTTTAATAAGAATCTGTTTCCTAATTCCATTAAACCCACACTTTACTACTATTTCTGCTTCAACCTCGTTTATGCTTGTTTCTCACCGAAGTTATCACCAGTATTTACACTACTTTTCCACCAAGCACAACCTAATCCCTTATGTAACTGTGGCAGTATTTTTAAACAGACTGCAACCTGATCTGGTTATCCATTTTTCCATGCTTGCCAGGGGTAAGCAGGATACCTGCTTATGGGAAAGTTACCACATATAGTGCAAACCCCAAGTCCTTTTCTAGAAGTTTCAGAACAAATCAAGATGTAAATTGCAATGATAACTCTCTTTTCAGTCATTAAGATATCATCAAGTAAATGAAAATTAAAGAACACTATGATGCTTGTCAGTTTCTTTGCAAAAAGCAACAACATATCAACAGTCCTGGCAGACAGAAATCAATTTCTCCAGTTCAGAACCACCTGGGCTCTGGTCTCCCCAGTTTATAACATGATAGATGCTTGCCATTACAGATAGAGGTATATCAGGGACTTAAAAGTCCTGCTCCATTTAGCAGCTCCCAAACCAAGGCCCACAAATACTGACAGGCCAATCAACAAAGGACTGGCTCTCCATTTTCAACACTAAGGTTTAAATAAAGCACATTACACAAACCTACAGTGTTGTCACAGCTGTTTCTTTGATCTCCCCAGATCTCCAAATTCAGGAAGAACTTCTGAAATAAGTACCAGCCACCTCAGAGTTTAAATTACACTTTTGCCTTTTTGACAGAACGAGTCCTTTCAAGAACGAACAAAAATGTCCAAATTTTAAAAGCATCACATATTTTAAAGCACTTGCACGGTTTTGCTCTCAAATGCTTTGCTGAGTTTGGGTAGCTATGGCAAACTACAAAGCCTGTAACCATAAGCAGAAGTTATAATTTGTCTTTTCAACTCAGGAGGCAAAAAGTCAACACAAGTGTACTAAGTTCATAATCTGAGAAACATTGCTGATCTAGAAGCTGTAAGGTTTTAAATAGCTGTTGCTCAAAATAGAACTTCATAACCCATCACCTAAGCAAGCTTACATGACTGATATGTCCAGACAGAATAGGTGGCAGAGCCTCATTTCTCCTTAGCTGTTCACAGTTCCTTACTAATTACCTCAACTGTACAAATATTATAATATAGCAGCATACCATAGGTTTCTATGGGTACAACATTACATGTCAAGGTCACGTTACAACAGCATTCTCCAAGTAAACTGAACCTGGAGACATGGACTACAGAAAGGAATTCTATAAGTCCTTCCCAGTTCTGTTATACCAGCTTCATTTTGGCTCCCTATGCTCAAACAAAGTAAGTACTTCTGCTTTTGCGAGTTCCGATTCAATGAATATTTTCAGGTAGAAATAGACTCATATTAGTCAAAACCAGAACTGCAAAGTAAATTTTCATAAGATAAACTTTGCAAATACCAAAGACTACCTACGCATACTGTGCATCAGATCACACAACAAGTGAAAGGTTTTTGCATAAAACACTGAAGAGGCCAAGTTGTTCCTTTTAGCTCTTGGTGAGCAGACAGCCATATCACAAATGTCATTTGCAGAACATCCACCAGCCACTTCAGCTGGCATTAGTAGTCCATGAAAACAGAAACGGCTTTTGGAGCACAAGAATGACCCTTCTAGGTGAAATGTGGAGCAGAAAAAAGTCTCAGCATGTACAAAGGAAGGCATTGTCCAGATTTGCAAGAGAGCACAGCCATCTCTCAGCTACTAGTTTATTTCTCCCTTCAGTCCCTCCATCTCCCAATCACCTGGTTTGGAGGAAATGATCATCATTCATACTGAATGTTTACTAAACTTTTATCCAAAAGCAAATGCAAGTGTAAACAAAAACAACTGGAAAAGCTCTGCTCATCCTCTTTATATTCTTAAGTCACAGATGCCAACACTGCAGTAAAATTAGTGAAATTGTCATACCTAGCATTTTAAAGCCAATTAAAGTTTGGAAACTTTAACCCAAAGAGTTTGGAGGTCGCTATCTAAGTAGTAGACCTGGCACTTATAACTTAAACTTCCCTCATTAGCAAACGGTATATTTGTTTTAATGTTTAACAGTTTCACAGAAGCACTGATAGATTACTAGAACTGTTTAGGAATGACTGGCAATCCAGACTCTTCTATAAAACAAAAATTTCCCCTCTCCTCATAAACATGAATGTCAAAAGTACTAGCTGAATAGTAGCATAGACAAAACAAAAGCCCTCCCAGGTTTGAAACTATTAACAATAAGTTCACCAATTAAACTTTTCCAGAAAAACTCCAAACTGCATCACAGAGTTGACAATTTTACAACATTCAGAAGGCTAGAAACATCACAAATTTTACATATATATCACAACATGCTACAAGGAAGCCACTTAAGCTTGTTTGTAAAGTACCACTGTAAAAATGAGCATTGTGGAGTTAGAAGAGAGAAGTTTTTGTTACCACTGGCTAAAACTTCTGCCTAAACATACTGATTAGGTAGATGCTATCATTACACTCACATCTGCACCTTCCAAGGACTTTTTCAGCACAGCAACAACTTCATCCTGGAAGGCAACTTCATCCACATTTTTGGGGCGACTAAATAAAAAGACATTAACCGCAATTTATTAGCTAACAAAGTTTCAGAAGAAAACTGAAATTGAGAAAAACATTTCCCTTTCTGACTACATTGGGTACTGGAGAATTACAGCAAATTTTGTGGTTGAGGTCAAAATCATAACAGGAAATCTGTCTAATGCCTCTGGTCTGTATTACCGAAGTGATCTAACTCCTCAGGAAGCTGTTTGCCCATTTCTATTGTAAACACCAGCCTGAGCTGTTTTTAGCAGCAGAACTGTCCTGCAGACTGCACTATTTTACCGCTTCGTGAGCTGATAAAGGCTTCTCAAAACCAAAGCATTTAACGCACTCCTGCACCAAGCCACAGCGAGGAAACCGCACCGCTTGACCGGGGCGGGGGAGGCATTTTCCGCCCGGTAACACCAACGAAGGGCGCTCGCAGCAGTCCGCCGCGCTGGTTCTCCCCGGTAACACCAAGTTACCCAGCCGCTCTCCCGGGGGGAGACACCTCCCGCTGTAAGCCCCTTTGCTAGGCACCCACTCCCCTCTTCCACACACCCCCTCCAGGGCCGACCAGCCACTGCCACCCCGGCCTGCCACCCCACGGCCCCAGAACAGCCCTT
>VZTL01052056.1:22359-46265 GCA_013400535.1 Scopus umbretta | reverse complement strand
ACCTGTCCACACCATGAGCCACCAGCTTCTCCAGGAGAATGCTGTGGGAGACACTGTCAAAGGCCTTACTAAAGTCGAGGTAGATAACATCCACAGCCTTTCCCTCATCCACTAGGCAGGTCACCTTGTCATAGAAGAAGATCAGGTTGGTCAAGCAGGATCTGCCTTTCATGAACCCATGCTGGCTGGGCCTGATCCCCTGGTTGTTATGAAAGTGCTCGTTGGGCGTACCCAAGATGAACTGTTCCATAACCTTCCCAGGCACCGAGGTTAGACTGATAGGCCTGTAGTTCCCTGTATGCATATTTAAATTGCAAATCTTGTTGCTACCAAACTTTATGGCTGTCAAAATTATAAATAGATTCAAAAAATAACTAGACAGATTCATGAAGAAATGGAGTATTAAATATGATCAGGCAAATGCAAAGTTAAGCTCAGAAAGTCCATGAACTACAGACCACTGCAATCTGAGAGGGGAGTAATGGAGAGGGACTCTCTTTAAGTGGCCGGTTTCATACACTCTTTCCTAAGGGCATGTTAATGATCCTACTCACAGATGGGCTACTGCCCCAGTCAGGACAGCTGTTGTGGAGCATGGACAGTGATTGATTGATGTAAATGACGGTGACAAAAAGGTTTATGATGGGGAAGGAAGAAAGGGAGAGGAGCAGAGAGCTTTGCTAAAACTAGTGTCTTCAGCAGCCTCTGTTCCTTCAGAATGGATGTCAGAAGCAGCTGTGCTCCTTTTCAAGTAAAGTAGCTGAAACAGCATCTGAGGCAAAGCAGGTCAGGCTTTGCAAAGCTTAGCCAAGAGGCTAAGTGTGAAGGCAGAGACCTAGGCATTGCCAGGGGAGCTGTGTGCAGGAGAAAAAGTGTACATGCACGTTTTGGCAGAGAAGCCCAGATTTGTCACAGGAGCTGACTGAGAGGACAGTGGAAATCCAAGAAGAGCCAGAGAAGCACTAACACTATGACCCTCTTAAAAGCTGAGCAAGAGCATTGTTGACTGAAGTGTTCCAAAAAGAACAAAGGTAAAAAACCTTGAAACATGGAATGGTATTTTCCTTTACTACATGATTGATGTTACCAGAAAGGAAACAGCATTCTGTGTGCCGCCTTTGCAGGTATGCATCAAAGAAGTATCAGACTCATTTGCCATTTTTTTCTACTAATGGAAATACATTGCAGATCTGAAGTACTGCCATCACCAGTCAGAAGCGGTGACAGTGTAATTACCTTTCCTGATTGTGCCAACAGTATTGCAGTTCTTCCCAGCCAGTAATAGAGCCCCAGCCTTTGATATGGGGATCAGGCAGTCTAAAGACAAAAGTTAAGGGAGGAAGAGGTATGATACCAAAGCAGCCTGTTTGCAAAAGAAGAAAACTGGGAAAGGGATTCTAAACTTTTCTGTTATTCCACCAGCCTGCCTTTTTTCTGGTAAGAAAGTTTCTTGAGATGTACCCTGTATACAAGAAAGTTGTGATCTTTTTCTGGAAGGAGGTTTGCCTGAAAAACTAAGAGATGGGTGAGCCTGTAAAGGTTACATAGGACTGGGAAAATGGAGATCATCAATACAGTGAAGAAGATAGGCTAGTTTCATGGATGGATCTAATTTTGATCTTTAATAGCCTTTCAATCTCAGTTGGCTCAATGGTTTTTAGTGATACAAGAAAAAGATATATAGCTACATAAGATGAAAAAGGAAAGGAACGATTAGATTAACCTGTGTGTATATATATATATATGTGTTTTGCTGTGAGAGTTTCCCCTTCCATCTGGCCAGGCCATAGGATCTTGTAAACATAATTTGTTTGCAGTGTGCAATTTACTGTTTATTAAAATTCCTTACAATGCTTTGGCCTCAGCTGTTTGATTCAGGATCTAATAAGTGTCTGGTGATTTGTCAGGCTGTCACTCTATAGAGAAATCAAATTCTTTGCCTGTTGGCCATCATTTTAATGGTGAAATCGTGGTGTTCGTATAGCCCCTGGCCCTGCTTTCTGGTGAGACCCTGGCTCATGCCTGAAATGTAAATAGTCATCCTCCGTACCTCTAACCCATGTATATCAGCAAGAGCTTTTATCCTTCAGAGGGAAAGTCTCTATTTGTAGCAGTGGAAGTGCTGGCTCAATGTCACAAATATGTGCAGCACTGGAAATTGTTACCATCACAGTGATGGACTAAGTCGCTTCAGCATCTTTGAGCCATTTCTCAAATGACAGGCACAGGTCTTTAATTTCTTTCTGTCTCCAAGAGATCCCTACAGTCCAGGCTTCTGTTTCTCCCTGGCTCAACTTGGGTCTTGAACTGTGGATGCCAGTGCTTTGCAGTATTTCTGACTTGGTTGAGCCCCTGTGGCTCTTCCATTTGGAAATTTGTAATAGCAATACACACTATAAACAGGAGCTTTTTCTAATGCAGGCACCAGTGAATCGTGGCAGTGTAGACACCATCCCATGACTGGTAAAACTAGTGGAGTTTACTATCCCATGGCTGCATCCTGCAGCCTAAACCTTCCCACTGAAATAACCCCAGTTTCCCCCTTTTGTTCATTATAACTCACATCTTAGGACAGCACCCTCAACTCCAGCTGAATCCTATGTAACCCAGCCCACAGTATACGCTGGGCAGGGAGTAGCCACGTTATTCAGTCCTTACTGCATCCTTTCTGCTTTCAGGCTTTTTACACCTTCTTAACTTTAGGTGAACCTGTTGGAACTAATTTCTGTCTCCTGCATTGGATTGCAATTGACCAACATGTTCCAAAGTTGTTGAAGGGATAGTGATAAACTGGAAAGCAGACTAACACAGCAAGAACAAATAATAAGAGAAATAAGATCTTAAAATAGCAAATGTACATGTGTCTGCAGTTACAGATGCTGGATAACAATGTTGGTGTAGGAGCATATGGTCTTAAAATAACGGAGAATAAATTTAGCTAGAAATAAGACAAAGGCTTTTAGCTATCCTTGATGTTCTTGAACAGCCTTGTTGTAGGAGTTGTGAGAGCAAACCATCTACACTGCTTTTCAGTGGAGTTTAATTCATTTATGAATGGGATTATACAATGTTTCTGCATGCAGAAAAAAAAAGAAAATATCTGTTAAGTGTGTGGAAACATGATGACTTTTCTAGTCCCATGTTCCTACCTGCAATCTGTGACCCTCCAAGAACAAAGTAAAGCATCCCAGATCTTTCAGACCCCTCCAAAGATTATGTCTGGGTGGCAGTCTGCTTCCCATACGTTTTTTTTCCTGATGATAGCATCTCTTCCCTAGTTGAGGGAATCCTTTTAAGGTTAGTCAAGGTCTTTACAGTTTGAACTTTACTGCCCAAATGGGCAGTAAAAATTGGATCTCAGAAAAAAATGGCTTTTACTTTAATCCCCAAAAGTTGTCAGGTGGGTGGCTCTCAAGTCATCCTCCTCACTTGTTTTCAGGCAGATTTGCTGTTAAACTAACTTAACAGAAGTATGCAAGAAACTGCTCGGCACAGTTGGTCAATCATCCAAAAACGAGGACAACAGCACAGATACTCAGACTGGCTTCTAGGTCAGCCAGCTGATTATAGGATTTTCCCATGACAGAGGTAGATAAACCCTTTTGCAACACCAGGACTGACGCACTAATTGTGCTGTAAGATATGATGAGCCCACAGGGGTATTTTACTGCTCCAGCTTGTGTATAGATGATGTCACGTCCTTTCGCATGTCTGGAAAGGTGGACCCAAGCAAAATCCTATGGATGGCCCAGGAAATCTGGAATTAGAGCTGAATACATTCTGTGGGAATAGAGCAGATCTTGCAGGCAGCTGCGCCCTTCTCTATTTTATTTCTTCATTTTTAGATGTGTAATAAATTTCCCCTATTTCCAGAAGTATCTTGTGTGGAGCTTCAGGTAGGCTTCAAAGGAGGAGGTGCAAAGAGGGAATGGAGGCATACAAGACTCTGGCATTCCCTGCCCTTTCTCACTTTCTTGCCTGCCTCATTTTTCCGCTTCTCAGATCCCAGCTGGGATCTGTAGCCGGGAGGGTTGATGAAGCTTTCCCGTAGCTCGGCAGCCAGTTGCCCTGTGGCAGCCATGCGTGTGTGCAAGGCTCGGCTGTGTCCCTGGCACCCAGGGGCAGCTGCTCCCCACAGACCTGCCCGCTGATGTTCACCAGTGCCTGCCTGCCCGCCGACACAGCTGAGCTCTGTGGCCATGACCGCGGGTGAGACCTGCCTAGCGGCCAGGGCTAATTAACTCACCCTTCTTGTACGCGTGCAGCTGGAGAGAGTCCTGTGGGCTCAGTCACACCACGATCCCAGGGATCCTGGCCATGCATGAGGGCAACAAAGCCGCCAGCTACAACACCCCTAATAAACCCACTGACCCCCTCTCCCTCCGTGTATGCAGCAGCCCCAATTGCTCAGGCAAGGGCTTTTAGAGGGGGTGGGAGAAGGGTCTCTGAGGACATTGGGGGGGTCCACTTGAGGGCATCCTGCAAGGCGTCTGGGCCCCAGGGTCCAAGGGGGAGCACCGGGGGCTGCTGGCGGGTTGTTCTTGACTGCCAGCACGCTGGTAAAGAGAGCATTGCAGAGCAGCTGCTGCTGTTGCAGCTCTCCTGCCAGCTCCACTCCTCCCGATGCCATTCCTACCTCCAGGATTTTTCCCTGACTCACAGCATCACCATCCAAAAGTCTCCCTGGAGGAAGGTATCTGCCTGCTGGTTTGTCTCTTTATTCTTTGCCTCATCCGCGGGAGAAGGGAGAAAAAAAGCCATAAGCAATCAACTCGACTGCTTCTTTTTCCTTTTTTATTTCCCCCCTCCTGCTCCCTTCCTGTTGTCAAGGGGGGTAAAATCCCCTTTTGGAAGGAGCTTTTCTACGTCCATGTGTGGATGGCAGCAAATTGGAAGAGGTGAGCAGCCGGCAGAAGATGTGAGAGCTGGAAGGGCCGTGCCGTGGGAGTGGTCCTTGCTTTGTGTGCAAGCGAGGCAGTGAGTGTGCAGCCTCCCACTCCGGGTGCATCTTTTTTTGGATGCTGTGCAGTTCCCTGTGTGAAATGCTTTTTTGGTTAAAAGAAGAAGAGATGTCACATCAGGAGCTCACCCAGCGACTGACTACGGTTATCACCCATGTGGGTAAGACATCTTTATTTTTCTTCTCACTATATTTGTGTAGATTTGGGGGCCCTATTCCCCCAGGAGGTGCTGATGCTCTGTACCCGCAGGAAGGCTTTGTGTGACAATATCACACCTGTGCTTGAAATAGGAGCCATCAGCAGATTGCAAACCCATGGCTTTGGGCAATTAGACAGCCTTTTATTGAATGGTTTGGTTTGTTTTTTCAAGCATGCAGTTCTCTGAAAAGCAGAAACAAGAGCAGAGGGTGTCCTACCTGTGAACTGATCTGTGCAAAATACCCAAGCACAGTCTTTCTTGCAGGGAGGTGGTAGAGAAAAGGGGATGGTGGAAGGATGCTAGAGCAACAGCAGTGCTAATGTGCTTTGCATTTGCAAAGCATTTGTGATACTGGAATAGCAGCCCATTCTCAGAGAGTCGTCTTTATTGCCACTGCTGTTTCAAGGGTTCTGGAGGAGGCTAGGACAGGATCCCAAAAGCTCTTCTCCATGTCAGGCTTGATTTTACTGTTTGCTAGCTTCAAATGCTAGTGAATGCAGGTAAGGCCCTATACTATGCACTGGCATCCTTGTAAGTCTAAGCTGGCTACCCACTTGCTGACACTGGTGACCAAACCACAAGGGACCAAATAAGCTGAAACTAGCAAGACAGTAGGAGATGATGGTGATTAAAATATCAACTGAGAAAAGCTTTGGGTATCCTTTTTTTGTCACATAAAATTGAGTTAAAACAGATTGTGGCTGTGTTGCATCATGTAAAGAGAACATTTTTAGTTGAATTGCATGGGAGCAAATTTTATAGATGTCAGTGTTTATAATGGATTCTGTGTTGTGAATGCTAAAGATGTTGTAAAGGTTCCTGAAATGCCTTTGCCATTGACTTAGATCAATCTGTATATGAAACAGAGTGTGGCCAACATGTGGCTTTTGAAGAATATACAATTAAGATTTTGGACCAAAATTCTTTGGGTTGATATTAGCTGTAGCAGCTGAACTAAGTTTAAGACAGCAAATGCAATTGGTAGCTTGCCTAAAGAAATAGCACAAAAGCAGATTTAAACTGAAAAAAATACTTAGGATCAGGCCGCATCTCTCCAAGCTCTTCTCCAGGGGTCACTCTTGGTGCTCCTGGTAGCCTCAGCAGGGGCTTGGTATGGGGGAGAGAGTACAATTGCCAGGAGAGCTCGCAGTGTCAGCCTCTGATCCAGTGATGCCAACACGAGTTGCTTTGCAATTGTACAAATTCAGATTGAGAGAAAGTCACATGAATTCACATTTTTATTATGAAGATTTGGGATTCAATATGAGGCACATTTAATTTTTTTAGGAAGAGTATTTCAGTGGAGTTAAGGAGATTTGTGCATCTCCTGGTTTTCCTGTTAGTCTCAATACAGGTCCCCATCATCCATATTGAGGGCCTTCCTCGATGTCAGGAGGGATTTGTTAGAGGTACATAGCATTATGTTAGCATTTAGCAATGTAGAAAATAATTCTGGACACTAGAAAGATGTTAATGAACCTTTCTACTGTTCCCTGACAAATAGAGAGGTTTCTGGGTCATGTGGCCAAGGCTAGACAGTCTCATTGGTTTCCTGGAGGTCAACAGACAGGTCAGTCCTAGGGAGATGAATGACGCTCACAGATTTAAGGTTTTTGCCATTTCATGCTGAGGCAAGAGCCTAGTTCCACAGCTTCCAACAGGGAATGATAATCCCACCATTTTCCCAGCCATTCAAGACCTAGAAATCAGACCCTACTTGTGGAGTCTGCCTGCCTTTTTGTAGACAGTTCTCATTTTTTATCAAATCATGTAACTGGAATAAACAGCTGTACAAAAATGGGAGCAAGTAATGTTAAAGAATTTGTTATGGGCTGAAGGAAGAACGTTTCTTCCAAACCCATTGATGATGCACCATGTCTATGAATCACATCTTGTAACTGAGTTGTTTTCGCTGAATCAACCGTAGCTTATTGAAACAGTAATTCCTGGGCAGCTGCAGGGGTCTCTTGAAAGTTCAGTGGGAATCTTTACGGCTCAAACAAGTGAAATGCTCTCATCCTTAGCAAACTGAGGGGATCCCTCGCCATGAACATACTTTATAGCATTTACTATTTTTACAGCATCTATCACCCTCATATTACCACTGGGACTGATAGCATTCAACCTGTCTAGAAAGTAGCCAGCTCTTGGTTGGGAGCACAGCTCTCAGCTCACCCAATAGCAGGAAGGAAGAATCTTATTCACAAAATTTGCAGAAAGCCAAACAAGAACTTTATGGGACCATTAAAAATAAATATTTGCAATAAAACCTTTATGGGATCATTTTGGTCTGTGTGAAGTAAGTGGCACACCAGTTTGTTTTTAATGTGTCAATGAGTGTCACAAACATAGTTAATTGCCTGGAGTCAACTTACCTGGGCTGGGCAGAAACTTTGATCCCTCATTAGCTGACTCATGTTGCGTTGGACAGTTCATGTGCTTGCAGAAAAAAGCTCCTTATCCTGCTACAGACTTCATACATACAGCTACCTGCTTCACCCAGGTTAAAATGAAAGCACTGAAGTTATCTACCTACTCCACAGTAGTTATCTTAACTTGGTACTTTTCCAGTACAGTGCGCCCTGCCCTGTAGCTCCCTCAGTCCCTCTGGTATTATTCCTGACTGCCCTGGTGTGGGTGAGGTAATGGGGCCACCACAGATGTCTAGGACAGGAGTAGTTTGTGAACACTAGCAGGCTTTCTGCTTGCTGTCCAAGATTTAGCACAAAATCTTATCCAATCTTGTTACCAAAACTGCGTCAAGATTCTTTTTTTAATTTAACCTACTTTCATTAAACTTGATTGTCGGGAGGTGTTGGGGAAACACTCATCTCTTTTGAAAAAAGCGTGTCCTTTGGGTAGGTGGGCAAGTGGCAGCTCTTCTGTGATGGGGAGGGAAGAAGCTTTGCCGGGTGACATGCCTGGTGCTGACAGCAGGATTGTTTGCATGTGGGAATGGTACGGCTCTTACAGCTTGCGAAGCCCACCAGAATATGCTTTTGTGCACTCGTTACCCACCCACACTTGGCAGTTGGTTCCCAGAAGTCTGATGCTAGCTTTGCTATGTGTGGGCAATGTTCTGGGCACAGTTATGCACGCAAGCACCCAGTGCCCCATTTTCCGCAGATTTTTATTCTTGAAATGATTTTATCATAAGATGGAGCTGCCAGAACTGATGTCAGCTGTCTCAGAAGGAAACGGCAGAGCTTGGCGCCTCTCTGTTACCAGTAGAATATTCCACAGCATGTTAGAGGCAGGATTTTCTTGGACGCTCCCCTTAACTTCCAATTAAGTTGTAAGAGCTCCTCGCATCTTCAAATGACAACTGGGTCCAGATGAGCTGTTTGTCAGTGTCCATGCAGGGGAGGCACTGATGTAAAGTTGCAGAAAGCGATACATTGCACGAATTATATATACAAGAAAAAAGGCCATACGTTCATGTCAGCTTTCATCTGGTTTTACACACTCTTATTTGTCCAGTCTCCCATTTTATGAATAGAAAAAAGAATTTAAGCAACTTGATGGAGATCAAAAGGAAAGTCAGCGGCAGAACCTGGTTTAGGGTGGACGTCTCAGGACTTACACAATCACTTAGAATTCCTGTCTGTTAACCATGATGGTTCAATCCCTACCACTCTTGGCTTAACCACCAACTCTGAGGAGCAGTGTAAAATATCTGTGTATGTGAAGAGAAGCTGTGTTACAATTTGGGACAGGAAGTGAAGGATGGTACTGCATCCACTTGACTGTGTGAGAGGAATTTAGGTCAGCAGAGTGGAATAACCTAAGCTGGCACTTGTCCGAGGCCAGTGGCTTAGCATCACAAGTCACAGAATCTGTTTTATGCTGCAAAGCCACAAATAATCTAACATGTCACAGCTGGGTAGACGATTGCAATGTTTCTGATCTGTGCCTCTGTACAGCAGGGACACTCAAAAGAGATTTTTTTTTAAGAAATTAGCTTTCAAGGTACCATATCAAATAGGCCTCCTACTACTTCTATGCAAAGGCTTAAATCAAGGCAATGGAAATTCCCCTGCCTGCAACAGAAAATTCTTCGCTTTGTTTTAGAGCATTCATGCATTTCAGGAACTCCTTTTGAACCACTGATTCTACAGCTCTGTCCTGATTTCAGTTTTGTGGTGAGCAGCTAGGGGTGACTGGTCTTTTCCACTGACCACAGCACACCAGGTTTCCTTACACAAAAGTAAGATAAAAGCATGGGATGTGCATCTATCACTGCATTCCCAATGAACCAGGACAACAGAAAACTGCAGAAATGTGTTTGCTAAATTTGCTTGGGTTCTCATGCTAATGAGAAGTGGTAGTTTGGAGTTCTTTTCCCCATTAACCTACTTCTATTAAAAAAATGACCTTCTGTGATCATGTTATTTGCATCTTTCTCTCTGTACCCCAATAAAGCTTTTGAACTGTTGGCCAATTTTTACCAAATTTGGTGAAGTGACAAAGGTCATAAAATAGTAAGTTCATGCAAAATATGAAAATAGTGACTGAAGAGAAGAGAAAGATGGAATTAGTAAAGAAAAGGCTAGTAAGCTCATTCTATTAGACCTCAGAGAATCTACATGGGACAACAGAATGGGGGAAAGGTGTTGTAATAACAATTTATACTTTTTTATTTTCACAGCTTAAAAACGCCACTTGTTCAGGTTTGTGTTGCTAGTATATGGTTATTAATTTTACCCCATTCTATATGGCTTACTCTCTGCAGCTGTTTCACTGGGAACTGTTTAAAAATTTAAAAGTGTTTTGCTAATGCTGCAAAGTTTATGCCTATAAAAAGTGGAAATCAAGCTTTCACAGAAATTAATGAAAAATGTGCAGATGTGTCTAGTGTACTCCCCAAAATGTAGAATATTACAAGTAGCACACGGTACTTGTTTAAAGCCCACATTCTAACCTGGTTTGTCGTGGCACCATCAGAAATAAAGACCATAAGAAATGGTTATGAGTTTGGGATCCAAAACACTAGTTTGTTTTTGTCTCAAGGCAAAGTATTTATATGATAGTTTGGCCTGGTGTTTAGGGAGACAGAGGTGACTGAAGAGCTTCCCAAAACCAGTAAAACCGGTAGCATGCACTGTCTGCTTCTGTTTCAGGAAAGTACATTTCAGAGGTGTTTCTCTTCTACATTCCATCTTTTGCTTTAGCTGAATACTTTTTCATATGGGATGTGACTCTGACTCCACCATCCTTAACAGAATTCAAGAGAAAGAAAAATTCTGCAATATCCAGGTGTGTTACCATTACTCATTTCTCTTAGAGCAGCATGCACTAAGCAGAATCATGCAGAGCCCCACAGAACTGAAAGGCTGTTTACAGCCCTAGCTATTTTCTCATTTAT
This sequence comes from Scopus umbretta, assembly GCA_013400535.1. NCBI lineage: Eukaryota > Metazoa > Chordata > Aves > Pelecaniformes > Scopidae > Scopus > Scopus umbretta. Next base: position 35,740 of record VZTL01052056.1, on the reverse strand, counting down.
TGACATCCTCCCCAAAACTGGCTGTTAACCCCTGAGTTATCATTCTCAAGCCACTAAGAGACCAGGGTGTTGGGGAGAAAAGGGAAGAGGAGTAGTTACCATCCACCATCTGCTCGCTGCAGGTTTTCACACTTTCTACTTATGCATTTTGTGATGGCAACTGTTGGAGACAGGGTACTAGGCTGGCTGGAACTGAGGTGTGATCCACTCTGTCAATCTGCAGGTCACTGTCTGTTTCAAAAGCCTTCAAATTGCTGCTGTTAAATCTAATGCCACAGCAGTCTCCCTCTGTCCTTTACTTTCCAGCCTACTTCAGTAATGATGTGTAGGTGTTTGTTTCTTGGAATGAATGCATGGAGGAGTGTTTGACATACGAGGAAGTTATTAAAGGAAAGTCAGGTGGCAGGATCCAAGTTTTGCTGTTAGTACTGATGGTGCCCATGGTCCCTTCCACAGCTATGCATGCTAGGCACTGGGTCCTGTGCATCCTTAGAAAGCTCTGCTGGGCTCTGCAGTTTGTGTGTTGGTGCCTGGAAAGTGGTTGGGACTCAGATGAATTATTCCAAGATGCATGTTTCAGTGCAAGGAAGTCTATATGTCTGCTGTTGGAGTCAGCTCTTCTCATGGCTTTCCTGAACCCACCTCTGTCTCAGGACTGTATTTCAGTGTCCATACGGCAGAAAGGAGGAACTACCAACTTCTAGAGCTGCAAACACTATGTGGTATCTTTCTGTGGGGTTTTTTTTGGAGGAGAGGGAGGTTGGTTATTAAACAATAAATTAAAAATAAAGAAGAATTAGGTAGTTTAGGTCACAAGCAGGGGAAAAAAGACTTCTTGCAGCATCATTCAATGAGCTAGTCAGACTGTGGTACTTCCTCTTCTCCTCTTAAACACTCCAGAGCAAGCCCAGGGCTACCTGGAAGGAGGAGGCAGGGGAACTCTCCAGGGAAAGCAAGTATAGGATTTTTCCTCCTGTGTGAGGTCTCTGGGTCAGGTGCAATGAAAGCTGCTGGTGCTGACAGAAGTCATCACTTGCTAACGGGGTTGGCAGTTGCAACCATTCTGTACTGCTAAGTCCCAAGACTGAAAAGCAAATAGGGCCAAAAGGAGGTAGAGAGGAGCCCCTGTCTGTTCCCATCTCTGTGGCAGAGGGAAGCTCAGATGGCCTCAGTGAAAATTAAACTGAGCTGACATCTATCACAGTTCCTGGCAGCTTGTTAAATAGAAGGGCCTTTTTCCACCTCTTGCCTCATCTTTTATTTAATTCCTTTTCTCACTTTCCATATGGTGCCTGAATCCAAGAGATCCCTGGAGAGGACATATCCCTAGGGGAAACAGGTTCAGCACTTGGGAAGGTACTTGCAGCACCAGACCATCTCAACGAGTAGAGAATAGGCTAAGCAATTTCATTGCTGTTACTCCTTTCTTCCTTCCTCTGCACCATGTTTGAGGCCGCTCTTAGCCCCTGAGGAATGACTCAGCATTCAGTCTAGGATGAATCTTTCTGGATGAGGTTTGGATGACTGCTAAAATCATTTTGACAGGACAGTGCCTGGTACCTAATACTAGCCCCTTTTGTATATTTTCTCCTGTTTTTCAGTGCTGGGCTTGTGTTCCAGTGTTTGGGAGAACTGCAAATGCTTTGTGTTAATGCGGATGTGTTGTAGCCCACTGACTGAGTCTCTTGCACCTCACTTTAGAGAATTCAGCACAGGAACATCTGGATTTCCCCGGGTGGTCAGTGGGTCAGTGACTGGGAAAAATCCGAGTTCTCTGCAAAGCTGCCTGCTTTTATTCACATAAGAAAATGCTGGAGAGTGATGTGAAAGGGATAACATGGCACATGGTTCATTATTAGTCAGTCAGCTTTGGTGACTCACACTAACCAGAGCAGCAGACAAGGCCAGAATTGAAACTGAGGAATGAGGGAGACAGGGTGAAGAAACAGCCAACTCTTACATGCATAGATGGAAAAACATCACTTGTAAATACCTTAAGTGGTCTGTAAATCATGGCATGGAAGAGGTACTGGTCAGAGAGCAGAAACACTATAAAGAGAAGCTTGTGAGTTTAGTGGAAGAAAGGACAGCAGGCTCCACTTTGGCATAGGGACAGATGTGTAGGGGACAATCAGGTTGAGATTACAGTATCTTCAAGCTCAACTGTCATGTAAGCACAGCGGACATCTGTGAGTCCAAAGGCATAACTGCCTCAGAGTAATGACTGAGCTCATGTATTGGAAGAAAGCCATGTGCAGCATGTGAACTCAGGCTGGTCTAAGTCTGAAGCAACAACATTTATTCAAGGGTAAAATACTTTACATTTGTACCCACCCACTTCTTGTCATTTGCAATACAGCATCACAGAAGGCTGATGCCTTTTCAGCAGAGGCCTGAAAATAATTCAGCATTAATGGATAGGCCTGTCTCCTGTTTTCTGTTAAAAGATTCTTTGCAGTGTAGTAGGGAATGAAGTACTGAACTGAGACAGACAATCCCCAGCTGCAGTGGACCCTAGGATTTAGCTTACAAAGCTGCTGTGTTCTGTCTTCATCTTTTCCAGCCATTGGAGGGACCTGACAGTGAAGAACAATATCCCAGGCAATATGGCCAAAGGAAAGACAGGCTACCAGGATCAAAAATCCATGCTGTCATGAAATGGTTGTCTGTTTTGTTTACCAGAACAACACACACACAATAGCTCACAAACAGCTTTGCACCTGCTGTGCCTTGTATTTGGAGTGTTCTTGAAAATGCATTGTTCCGAAATCACTGCTGTCATGAAATTTGAGTCTTGAATCCTTTAGGCAGTTGAGAGCTAAACAAGCACAGCCAAAGCACTGATTCTCCATGCCTTCATAGAGATGCACTGCCACTCATTTTCATATCATTACCCTGCCTGCCTCAAAGATGGATTGCACCCATGGTTTGGCTCTGGTATAAGGTATGGCCTTCTAGTACCCTCTTGATTTGAGGACACAGGGGCTTGTTTGGCACCTCAAGGCAGCCAGCCCAGCCCTCCCTCATGTTGACAGAGCTTCCCTGGTTCCAGATCTACACAAATGCAACAGAGATGGAGTTCTCTGAGGACTCCATTGCAGTAAGTGCAGGACTATTATAGTGAATGCAAAGCTGACTCTCTCGAAGCTTAAACAGAGATACAAAGATCCTTTTTGGGATGTTGGTCCAGATTTTAAAAGTCACTGATTCCTGACCTGGATTACCAAGCATGGGAGGAAAGGTTAAATTGCTGCAGAAGCCAAATTGCTTTGAAACATTGTGAAGAGGTGATGGGAGATAATCTTTCATCAATATTACAACAGAGTAGCTCTGATCCAGAAAGGCGCAGAGCGCTCTTTATTTCTGTGTGAGTAAAGGGGGAACAGCTGGGACTCAGTGCTCTGCAGGACCAGATATTTTTGTCTGAGTGTCCTCAGCTGTGGCTGACCCAGCTGTAGCCCCTGCTGCGAACAGGTTTAAGAGGCAGCACAGTGCCTTGGGCGCTGAGACTTATGACCTACTGTCAGAATTGCCTAGAGTTCATTTGGGGATCTTGGGTCAGTTCCTGTAAGAGCTCAAGGAAAGCCAAGCTGAGAGGATCTTGAGTCAGATGCCCCACATCTGTGAGCGCAGGCTATAATCTCTGTGCTTTCAGTTACCTCCATCTGTGTCTCAAAGATCTTGGATGGAAACCAGCAGCTCGTATCCTGAGACTGTTTATGCACCCACCTGCATCACCTGATACGTGAGCACCCCAATGGTACTCCAGTAGGGCTTTCATAGTATCAATCCATATATTAACACCATATGTTACAGACTTCCTATGAGAAAGGCTGGATCTGGCACTTCCGCAGTGCAGGCTGTTGCCTAGGGCAACGAGATATGAGGGGCTGCAAACCATTTAGCTAGTGCTTTCTCTGCATGACCGTGAGCCGCATGATTTCCAGTTTCCCTTGGGCAATGAATTCTCTACAGCTGGCCCTGGATACAAGAGCAGTTATCTGCAGTTCCAAGACATAAATACAAGCCAAACAATGCTAATGTACAGCATTTTGGTCTGCCTGGCGACAGCTGCTGACAAGATCTGACTCTCCTCGTTCAATACATGCCTTGAGCTCCAGAGATTTTATAGGAGTTACTCCCAGTTAACACTAGAGAACCACTTCAGGATACCTGGAACATGGAGAGGTGAAGAAAATCTAAAACCAGAGNAGCTGAAACCAGGACGGTATCTTTGCTATTTCAGGAGAGTGATTGTTGCCTTTAAATTCCAACACCTTTAAGGTAGCAGCCATATTTTAATTATATATATGTAGAGGATTAATCCACAGTTACTGGCATTTTCAATTATTATTATTGCAGTATCTATGCTTTAATTAGGACTTCCTGAGGATATGCAAGTGCTGACAGACAGGTACTGGGGGAAAAGAACTGCAGCAAACACATGCAGCTGTAGTAACAATGACAAATAGAAACTAGATGATTTAGATGTGTGAAGTTTGGATATGTTGTCTGTTGATTATATATGTTACAACCTTAACAGTTCAAATGCATTTTTTCTGGTGTGGAGTTCACATTCTAATAGAATTGCTGTGGCTAGAATTACTATCAGGAGAGCTTGCCTCTTGTTATCAATCAGTAATCCTTTGCCTAACAAAAGAAGACTACAAATATTTCCGCCTTTTGAATTTGAAGTTCATTGGTACCCATTACACTTTGGTTCAGAGGTCTCTGAATCCAAGGTGTAATTTCTGAAGTGATCGGTATTGGTGTTTGCGGCATAAAAGCCACAGCTGATGACATACATAGGAGCCATACTATTGATCTTGCAGTATTCAGAGGAAAGGCTATTTCAAACAGAAATAGCTATGGCCTTAGTATGACCCTGAGCTGTAATCAAGTGCATAACTAATCAGAAAGCTCCCAGCAATTACATGCCAGTAGTTGGTGCAGGAAGTTTGCCGGGAAAATCTTATTAAACCTTGTTATGGTGATCAGCTTATTTTGTCAAAATAAAATTCCTAATTTTTTAAAAGAGAGATTCAAAGCTACTCTCACTAGTTCATCTGTCTCAGATATTTACACTGTTATCAATGTGTAGTATCTTTTCCCCTTCCACATCACGGAAGCCAGGGGAGGCTTCACAGCAGATTTTGAAGTCACAGTTCAGCTTGAGATAAACTTTTTGGTCCTTTTTTTGTAGCTCATAAAAATCCTAATTTCTGGCTTTGTTTTCAGCTAGGGGAAAATGCAGTTTCAGCAATGTGCAGTTGTGATTTTGGATCACATTGAATTACACTCTGAATATACAGCAGAGCCTTGTGTATAGTTGTATGTTGAATAGGAAAAGAAAGCTAGCAGCCAAGTGCACTTTGAGGAGCAGAATTGTTTGAACAGAAGAAAGAAGAATTTGTCAGTGATATTCTGTGCCCATTCTACCCCAGTATCTGCAATAGCAGCTCTGTACAGGCCACGCTCTGCCTGTTCCACTCTTCCCTTCAGAGCTGGGGTGCCACCACCATGCAAGATTTCCCAGTCCAGCCATGGGAAGGAGGCAATATGGAACACAAGCAGTCACCCCTGCATCCTCCTCTGTGCAGCAGGGTACCAGAGCAGGGCTGCTGCCTGGGGACGGGGGAGTGTGTCTCTTGGTCTCAGGAAGGCAGCTGTGCTGGAGCAGCCTCGTCCACCGCAGGGGAGAGGGCACATCAGTGCCATTTTGCACTACGATTCCTACTGTCAAAGGCCCTCAAGGACAGGGTCAAACCGTTTCACCTTCCTTTCTCAGATCAGCTGAAAGGTACGGCATCACTGAGTTGGGCAGAGGATCCTCGCTCCCTCAAGCCCCTCTCCAAGACATTTTATGGCACTGCAGGGTTTGGTACCCAGGAGTTGCTTTCTGTTGATACCAAGCCCCATCCAGCGAGGTTCAGACGGTCTCCGTCGCTGCCTCTTTTGCTGAGGAGCCACTAGAGGGCACAGGAGGGTGCAACCATTTCTCTGCACAAACCCTATAGGAGCAAGGCCATCGCCCTGTTCATGCTGCAGTAGCATCCAAGCACAAAATACCCGGATAGCAGGAATTCAGAGAAAGGCGTGGTCACCAGAGCCTGTGAGGTGGGTGCTGAACCTTTGAAAATTCGGGTACACGAGTTCTCTATTTAAGCTTTTCATCCAAACTCGGATTGATACCATAAAAGCCGGTTGAAGAACTTTCCAGGAGTCAATNCTCCCCCTGCCAGAATTACCTTTTCTCCAGTTACTGTGTTTCAACTGTTATTCATTCTTTCAGTATCTTTTGGGGCAGGGTGTCCCCATTTACCGCTGCTGACTTCATACTTGCAACTTTCCTTATCTTCCTTGTAGTAGGATGTTTCCATTGTCAGTCCTTGAAGTTCTACTGATTTGTGTTTTCCATGGAGGTACTCCTTAGCAAGGCATGCATGTGCTATTTTGTTCACACTTAACGAGGTAATTGTTTCATAGGAGAGAAGTCATTTGCTTTTTCCAGTGGGGTATCAGGATATACTGTAGAAGGACATCACTTGACTACATGTGTGTAATTCTTGATCTCTTTAGAAACTATAGTCTATGTTTTACATAAAAGCCTTTTTCCTATTTAGGAGTAAGCATACCCCTTCCTTTTAGTCTCTGGAAAATACAAGAACGAACCTAATCTTATGGCAGCTTCTCTTTCAGCAAATGGGAGAATCTGTTGTGAGTTTGATAACTTAATCAAACACCACAAAAGTTATTGAAAGTCTTAAACATCTGCCAGGAGATATACCTTACAGGAAAATAAGTCTGGCATTAGTATGGTCATCCTCCCCCCAATACCTGAGCAGAGACAGTAACAGATTCAAATGACATATCAGGTCTAAGTTAATCTAGCAAGTCTAAACTGCAGGTCAAGAACAGCAGAGAAAGCAGCTGAAAATAGCATACCCACAGCATAAGAAAAAGAGGGATTGGGGCCCTCTTAAATGGAGTAGCTGGAGCCTTGGGTGGAGGGTGTGTTGGTGGTGGCCCCAGGAGCGAACTCTCTGGCAGTTAAGGCTGATTAGCATGCTCAGGACCCTGACTGCATGCTGCTGCCAAATGCAAAATATTTTCTCAGTAGAGCCCACATGCTCTAAAATACCTGCTATGTCCAGTAGCAGTGCTTACATTTGGGATCAGTCACTGAGCCTGATTTTAAAACTCCTTGTTAGTGTTTTGTTTTTATTTCAACCAATTAGCTCATTCTTAGTTTCAGTTCAGCAGCCTTCACTATCAGACCTGCTGCTTCTGAAAGTGTATGTAGTAGTAATTAGCCTGACAGAAACAACTGCAAAACCTTAATGAGCAAGATGCTATTTTAAAATACAGTGTTGAAAAGATGGGAATATCTGCAAATGATATAAAATAAAGTTGAGAAACACTCCATGTGCCATGCTCAAGCCTGCAACCAAGAAAGAGACATTTCTGGCTATGTCCCCATTTATCTTCTGGCTTTACTGCAGTAATTGGAATTGATCTTAGACAAATTGCATTAATACCTTGGGATTTAGTTCCCAGCTGAAGACTTTTTTCCTTACACTTTGTTATTTGTATTGGATTTTAAAGTTCATTGGTGGGTTCTTATAATGGTTCTACACAATTAAAGATATTGCTTTATTTTTTGTGTGGTTGATTGCTATTCTTGAAGCAAGTATATTTAAAACAAGAGACAGACAGGAAAATACGGTGTAGAATTATGTGTATTTATGCTACAAAGGGGCAGCAAAGAAAGAGTTAAAGAGGGGGTGAAGCTATTATTTCCCCACCTGAAAGCAGGTACCAATTAACACCAGGAGCAGGTGTTATCACTAATAGTGGTCTGGAGAATGGTTGCAGGGCCTGTTCTAAAGGAGCTGTGAAAGAGATACTTGCTGGAGGCAAATAAGAAGGTAGATGGTTAGGTGTAGAAGGAAATACAGAAGAGAGGCTAGGAGGCTGCATAGTGCATGGGAGGTGAGGTTAGATTGGTAAAGCTGCATGGGTGACCCAAAGGTTGCGTGGAAGGCTGATCTGAGGATTGAAACTTGCATGCTGCATGGAGATCTAAAAGGTGTGTGCTTTGTGGGAAGGATGTATGGGAGGACTGAAGGCTGTTAGGAAGCTGGAAGAATGAGCAGGTTGCTGGAAGGCTACATGGGAGACCTGGAGGCCAGGTAGGTGGCTGGAAATTCCTGTGTGCAAGGACAGGCCAGAAGCCTGATCCAAGAGCAATCTTATCAGCTCACATGGCTCAGAGGCTTGAGAAAGAAAGAAGTATAATTACTTGTAAGAGATCCCATGGATATTCCAGAGCCCAGGAAGGCAAGTAACAATTATGGTTTATTTACCAGCACATTAAACAATTAGATTCTCTTTCAGTCAGTGTGACTGTAGATAGTAATTTTGTGGAGTCAGTTGTTAACCTAGAGCTCTTGGAGCCTTCAGGGCTATGGGAGGTGGAAGAAAAAGTAGAGACTGTTCAGATGTTACAGCATCTTAAGAGGAAGCAGCATCTGAGAAGGAAGAAAAGAAGCTGTTGACTCTGAAGGTCTTTATATCACTTAAGAATTAATTTGAGTGATAGGCTGGATGGAGGCTGGCTCTGATGTGTTCTCCTGTGTGCTATAGCTGGCTTTCAGTGCTGTCTAGAAGCACCAGCTAGATTAGCAGGGTAGTGCTTGAAGACTGCCTATGGTGTTGCTCTCTGCCATGGTATGGGGTCAGATGGCACAAAAGTCCTCACAGTAAGAGAGGTCTCTGCCAACTGTCTGCACTGTTGCAGCAGCAGGTGCATTGGGAGCTGGAATCCCTCTTAAATCAATGCAGACTCCAGCAGATGTGTCAGCTACTTCTTTTAGTGGTGCATATATACTGATAATGTATGGTTCAACCTTCTTTGCTGTGCATATGCAGCATGTCTCTGTCAGGATCTTTGGAGCCATGCTCTAAGTACAGCTGACTGAAAAGAGTGCTTTGCTACTGAGGTGGTGCTGGCAGATATTTGTAGTTTGCAGGTCCAGGAGAGATCATGCTGATCTACATCATCTACTGAACACCTCTAACTCCAGGTGGTACCAATGCAAGTGTGGGTCTTTGGTACCTCAGAGAATCAAAAGCCCAGTGTAGACAGACCTATATTTGGGAGCAATTAGGAGGATGGCATGTCACTTGATCCATATGCCCCTGTCCACTTTGAGGCCATATCAACAGTCTCATATGTTAAGTCTGACATGGTTTCATTCTTGACAACAGAATAGTCCTAATTGTGAACCTGCTGCTTTTAGCTGCTTTAGAACTATTTTTCTGTTGCTTCTTTAAGCAGAATGCATTTTCTTTTAAAGATTCCCTCAGTATAAACCAATCTGAAGGGCTCTCAAGCCAGTGGGAGATGTAGGGATATCTGCTTTCAGCACATTCCTCCCCAGATTTTGGCTTTGGGGGGCAAAACTTTAGGTGAAATTATTCCTGCTCCCTACCAAGCCTTCCTTAAATGGGTCTCAGAGGCATACTCAAATAAAAAAAAACAAACAAAATTATTCTTAAACGTTATCTTTTTATTGGCAATTAAATGGGAAATTGTCTATTTCATGGGAGTAAGAATCTCTCTGTGGTGCCAAAGTGCTCAGCTGAGAATCACTGGAGAAGTACAAGGCATTATTTATCGCTATATTCCATGAAGTAGGCTTATGCCTATTGAGACTAAGGTCCATAAACGGATGTGGGATTTAGATACATTTTATTGAGTTAATCTGTGCTGGTCAGCAGAAAGCATTTGCAGTAGGGTTTCCTGGTGACTAAAGAGCAATATCTTATCTCATCAGAACACTGCACCACTCATCTTTAGGCAATTGAAGCCCACAGTGCTGTTGAAGTCAAAATACTGTCCTTATTTTACGTTGGCTGAAGGTCCAGCCTCATGCATACGGTATTTAGCACATCCCAACATATGAACGCTGCATGTCCTGATAGTGAGACTCTTGAGTTGACAGGGAAGATCTTTGTAGAATTAGTGTAATGTTGCAGAGAAACTGCCTCTTTTAGGACAAGTTATCTCAGATGCAGCTCTCTACTGTTTCTGCACCTGAAGCTGACTTACAGACATTTTTTTGCTGTGTGGACCTACTTGCCTGTTACTATATATGGTCCCTGGATAATTTTAGGCTTGCTGCGAAAGGAAATGAGGCTTTTATGCTCACGCTTTGTCTATCTATCCCAGCTGGCCCTTTTCCATGTAATTTTAGCAGCTCTTGCCTGGTTTTTGACAAAGTATTGAAACTCTTGGTTTCCTGTAAATCTTGCAAAAACAGGCTGTGAGAGAGCCAATCATTAGTTTACCCTACTATTAGACATTACAGAATCAAGACAGAGTAGGGTGATGAGAACCAGTAATTGTGCTGGTGAGGGAGAAGAGGAGAGGAAAAGGTTTGGGAGTGTGGTTGTGTGTGGTGAGGCAACGTGTTGGCCTTGCTGTGCTCTGGTGCTTGATGCAGTGCTCTGGGTGGGGAGAGGTAAATGAAGTGTACACATGATGTATGCTGATGCATGTGCTAGCAGGTTGTCCATCTCTTTATTTTTCTGCTGCACACCAGGCTTTGGTGCAACTTGGGAAATTGCCCTGTAGATTGTCTTTCAATAACCTTATATCCATTGCAGCTGACAGCTTAGAGACAAAGCTGGGGGAAGTAAACTGGGAACAGCTCAGGGGTTCAGGCTGCTGCCTGATTCCATTCAGGGTGGGTGCCAGGAAGGAACAGCTCTGCAGCATCAGGCATTGAGCAGGACAAATTTACTGCCGCCTGGGTGTATAGATGTGCAAGTGTCCAGCTGCCCTGTGTGATTGCACTTGTGGGTGCTCACAGATGAGAGTGCTGCAGTTTCTCATTTGCAGGTGCCCAGCACTGAGAAAATACCTTGTGGGCAGGTCCTTCATGACAGACTGCTGGTTTCTGACAGCAGCCCTGTCCTGGGAAAAAATAAGTACATGTAGTTCAGTTGCCAGGCCAGAGGGAGTAACCCCTCTTTGACTGATATTTATCCTCAGTTACCTAGAAGGATGCAAGCCTTACCCTAGGGGATGTGAAAGGAGAGTGTTTGATGTGTATTTACTAGCTGAGAGAGCCCAATCAGTCAAAGCCTTGGTGTTCAGAAAAGACTAGATAGGAGCTCCTTTTTCCTTGTGGACTACTCGGAGTAACTGAGTGAACCTCAGTGCACAGACATGCAAACAGGAAAAAAATCAATAGTCCCTAAAGCCCAATATCCCACCCTATGTAGTAACTGATGTTGAGTGTTTGAGAGATAGCAATAAAACACTGGAAATGCTTTTACTGTACTGTGTAATGTGAGAAGCTGTTTCTTCCTGTTCAGCTAACATTTGGCACGTGTCCAAAAGCCCTGAGTATCAACAGCCCTTGTGATTCTTGCAGATCCTATTTTTATCCCTGCGTCTTTCTGGTTCTCCTTTATCTGCTTTAAGTTATGAATTGCAACAACAAAAAAATACTGCTTCCGTCAGGGAATGTGCACAGCTGCTCCTCAGGGAAAGAAGCTGTCCTGGTGGTCTTGGCTGCATGGATCCAGCAGCTGTTCTGCACTGCCAGTGCTCCAGTGGTTGACTGCAGGGAGAAAAAGGTGAAAGGAGAGAGAAAGAGGAACAGTGCAGTGCTCTGGATGCTACCAAGAGTCAGGGTTACCATCATGCTGGAGGTGACTTAGTGTGTCAGTGGCAGAGTGCAGGGAGGAAAAAAACCATGTTCCCTTCTTAATGTCCAGAGACTGTCCTCTCCAGCACTCATGCTGCTGCTGGAGGGCAATGGCATAAAGACTGTGCCTGTGCATCCACCTCTCACAGGGTGTGCTGCATTGGTGGTAAGGTGATCGTGGTCTTTAGGAGTATTGGGAGAACGGTGGCCTGACATGGCCAGTTTTATGGATTACAGCCTTCTCTGGGTTACCCAGTAACTCTCATATCTGTTCCTTTTGCATTTACTTGTCTTTCATTTATTCCCCTGATTCTTTAAGCCAAAAGCTATGTTTTGGTTATGTGTTGCACAGCAAAGCTTTTAGCCTTACTTAGGTCCTTAGGCATTTTCATGATCAAGACTGGAATAACTTTGCATCCAAGCCTAAAACCCTGGATCTAGCTGCTCTTTACCCCTGTGCAGTTACAGATTGGTAACTTTGGGAATCTGTATTGATCTTGCCACGCAGATGCCCAGCAGGACAGAAATGCCTTCTGTTCTTGCTGATGTGCACTTAGCTGCAGAGGTCAAGAGAGCTAGACAAAATAAACTCTGCAGGTGCAGCAGCAAGTCCTACCCACTGCTTGGCCTATGAAGGTTCCAGTCATCTCCTGATCTCCTGGGCAGCTTCTCTAATCCAGCAGTGATGGCACTGGCTGGTGGTTTTGGGTGGGTTGGTTTGTTTGTTTGTTTTCTTCCTGCCCTTTAAATGATGATGGTAACAGTCCTTGATTAGCCCTGGATGTCTATACATCTTTAAGATGGCAACAAAAGTTCTTTGGCTAGGTTGTCTTCTGATCTTTGCTATGCTCACTCCTGCTTTGGCAGTTCGCGTGGGAGTAAATGTGCACCAACAGTGGCAGAGTTCTCGTTTCCCACTGCTGAAGGTGACCAAAAATGTTTTGATCGTCAGTTAGGAAATCACTTTAAGTAGATCAGTGTANTTGTGTGGTGGTTTGTTTTTTTTTAAAATCATCTGTGGATAGGAGAAGCAATTTTTGACTGTCATCTACTAAATTTTCTTGATGGGTCTTACAAGGCTCTGTTGGAAAAGGGATGTCTGTTTCCCCTCAATTGTTTTAATGATTGTGTGGGGTAAATTGGAAACAGGGCATGTTTTACAGTATTTTCTAGCTGCCTCATTTACACCTGCAGCAGAAGCAGACTTCTCTCCTTCCTCTGGCACATAAATGCTGCTCCCAAACTCAATTCTTGACTCTTCATAAGAAATTATGTCCATTGTGGCCAGCATTGTTGAGATCCAATGTGTTTGTTGCATGTTTCACGCTTAACAGTGATACCAACCATTGGAGCACTGCTTTTGGGAGCAGAAATGTAGTATTTCACAAGAAGAGATATGGGGCTTAAACTGATTTAGCTGAGTTGACTTTAAATTTGTGGTAATCCTCTGGCCATACAGTAATGACAGCAAGCACCATCCAGCAAGCTCCAATTCAGAAGTGAACTGGTATTCCTAATGAAACTAGGAAGTAGTGCGGTTCCTCAGGCTGTTTTGTTTAATGGCATCTGAGGATATCTGGGTGGTTGGGTTGGTTTTGGGGTTTTTTTGGGGGAGGGGGGGGTGTTTGGTTTGTTTTTTTCCATTTCTGATGACACTTCCT
>VZTL01052056.1:6181-21676 GCA_013400535.1 Scopus umbretta | reverse complement strand
GGGTTGGTTTGTTTGTTTGTTTTCTTCCTGCCCTTTAAATGATGATGGTAACAGTCCTTGATTAGCCCTGGATGTCTATACATCTTTAAGATGGCAACAAAAGTTCTTTGGCTAGGTTGTCTTCTGATCTTTGCTATGCTCACTCCTGCTTTGGCAGTTCGCGTGGGAGTAAATGTGCACCAACAGTGGCAGAGTTCTCGTTTCCCACTGCTGAAGGTGACCAAAAATGTTTTGATCGTCAGTTAGGAAATCACTTTAAGTAGATCAGTGTAATGAGATTCTGAAGCCATATGGCACTGGAATTAGTGCCTTCCAGTGCAGTGCATGCTGTAATTGCAATGGTGCTATATGCTAAAAGTAATTTCAAAAGCAGAGATTCTTCTTTCTTTCCGCTGCTCATTCCTTTAACTCCTTGGGGCTTAAAACAATGCCTGGGATGTAGCCCTTTATTAAAAAAGGAGGGGGAGGGAATCCCTCTGGTCTGCTTTTTATTAGTTGGAAGAAAATAAATGGAAGTTAATAGAAAAGACCAGTTTCAGTTTCCTAGCTGAACAATGGAATGGATGTTACCTGTGACAGCACTAAGCATGCTCTGGAAATAAACCTTCACGTCAAGCTGCTGAAATAACTTGTGGCTTATCAGATTCATGATCTGGATGGTGGGGAAGGCAGAAAGAAGGTCATGGAGGTATTTGCAAAAGGAATGGTGTGTTTCAGCGTAGCTACCAAAGAACAGTTCAAACTTCAGATAAAACATCACATAAAATACAGGGAAATGTGAAGCTGGGGTTTCAGGAATGAAATATGGATTTTTTTTTTTTTTTCTTAGCTTCTATGTATGTCAATCTTATAGCAACATTGGATTTAGATTACTTATTTCTCAGCCTTGTAGAATACTATACATAGGTGGGGGAGCTGCTGGTCTTCATGAATAAATAAGGTATCTCTTGCTGATCTCACNTTGGGGTTTTTTTGGGGGAGGGGGGGGTGTTTGGTTTGTTTTTTTCCATTTCTGATGACACTTCCTTACATTTATTTACTTGCTTATTCACTGACAGACCAACCCACGTGATGTTGCTAGGCGATGCTGGCAATTCATGAGCAGAAAATGTCCTCTTCCTTAGCTTTTCCAAGCATTTGCTATGGCTGTCTGGAGCAGCAGGAAGGTAACTCCCTTCCATTCTGTGTTATCTATGGAGAAGACTCAAGGAAGCATGCTTGCCATTTTCTGTACCTGCTCCCTCCACTACACCCTTCTGCATGCAAAGAACAGTAAATTGCTTTCAGTCAGACTGTTACCATTTAGCTAATGGAGAAAAATTGTGAAGAATCAATTGTCCACACCGAGTGCATGTTTGGTAACATGTTACGTAAAAGCATTGCTGCAAGTCAGCCCTTGCAGTAGCTCCTGTGCAGATACATCCAGTGCAGTACAGAAGAGGTAATTTGTGAGGTAGGAAACAATGCAGGTCTCTTAGTGTTCCCATGGCAGAGGTTTCCGATATATGTCAGAAGCTAGTCCAGCTGCTTGTGAAATGAAACTTAGAGGAGAATAAACAGCTCTTTCTGTCCATCCATCCTAGTCCTTGCAGCGCAGCACTCAGTCCCTGAGGTAAACCTTATGTACCTTGTTGCTAAATGTGTAGCAGCTACAGTCAGCTTATTTTTTGTCTGGAGCTGGGTGATGGCAGCGGTACCCCAGGCATCAGAGATGTGTATTTAGCATTGTAATGGATCAGTGTTTCCTAGGGAAAGACTGAGACTTAGATGATTTTAGATGGCTTCCTGGTGTGTGCTGTGGCTACCTGTGCTTCAGAAGCTCACACCTAGGGCAGATTTCTTCTTACATGCCACTTCCACCATTAAGTCTCCCACTTGGAACAGAGTGTCTCACAGATCATCCTGTTGCTAAGCCACATGGATACTGGTGGGAACAGCATATGCGAGGGAGGATGGCAGACAGAAGCGTGTTGTCACAAATGCTGGATTCTCCCCCATCATGTATCTATATATGTGCAAGGTTGAAGTGCAATTATTCTGTATATGTCAGACATACACATGACCAGATCATCAGAAAAGTTTATTTTCCAAGGTACATCACGTTTGCCTGTGTATGGAAGGACACCTTCAGCCTCTGTAATGAAAGAAACAAGGATGGAAGAAAGGCTTTAGGATAAAACTGCTGGGTTATGTTTCTAGTTTTCTTATCTCATGATGACAGTTTTCTACAAATTAATTCTGTCTTCTGTGCCACTACTCTCCCTATCTGCAAAATATTGCAGTCCCTTGAGGATTTCTCTGTGGAAGCTGTAATAAATATTTTACAAATGCTAATGAATCAGGTCACCCAACAGCTCAGTACATCATTGTTCTCACTTTGCAGGCAGGGTTTGGCAAAGGCAAAGAGCACGAGGGTGACCAGTTTCATGCCATGCAGCAAATTTGGGGGGGAAGGGAGCACAAATCTTTTTCTTAGAGTGGAGATCCCCTTTATAGCTTCCTTTCATCAAAAGAAGAGGTCCTCAGGCTCACTACTTCCCAGGTCTGGTAGCTGATTTACTGCATGGTCAGTCTGTGGGTGCTGGTTAGGAAGCTGGAACAGCTCACTGTGTGGATGGGGAGCAGTGGAGCTGGCAGGGGAGAAGTGCAGAAGTTTGTGGAATGGGAAGAAGTAGGGCTGAGTTGACTTCTGTATGCTTCAGCTTACAGGCATTCATGCCTGTCTGTCTATTTAGTCACCATTTTAGTAATGGCATCATGTGAAGCTTTTTTCTCTTGGGCATCTTTGTCCCCTCTAGTTCATTCTCCGATTTGTATTAATTAGGCTTCTCCTTTCCCACTCCTTGTCTAGGGATCAGCTGTGATCTGAGAGCGCCAGGAGCTGAACAGCACTGGATGCAACTATCCAAAGTGCCAACAGGTGGTAGCGCCTGAGGCAGAGGAAAGCAAGGACTCTCCTGGCCTGTGTATAAGATCCTTGCAGGAAGCTTGTTCTGTGCTCAGGTCCCTGCAGTTGAGCTCTGGGTTGCAGCTCAGCCCTGATTCATTAGGTTCTCATTGTATTCTTTGCACTGTCACCAATGCTGGCCTTATGCCTGTTCCTGCATCTCCTGTGCAGTCCCTCCTGACCCCAGGGAAGGCTCCTTTTTATTTCACTGCATCGGGATTGAGTGCTCTATGCACTCAGTTCCCCAAATACTAGTTTCTTGACAAGGGTCTCTGATCAGTGATTTGTATTACAGTAATTGTTAAAAGGGGGAAAAAAAGTCAACGTAAATATCCAGCACCTTCAAAGAGATTTCTAAATGTGTGTTTCAGACATCTCATTTTGGTGTCAGACTCATGGATCCAACTTCCTTTTTATGAAAATTTGGGTTGGGGGTTGCACAGGTAGCAGAGCATGTCTGCCAGTAATATTTCCCTTTTGTCCTCCATTTGCTACTCCGTTCATTTAGATTATCAGATCTTATGAACAGGGACCGTGCACAGCAGCAGAGAGCTTTTCTGTACAGTTGCAGCCTCCCAGTACCACTGCCAGACGTATGAGTAATTGGTTGAGCAGCTCTGCGGAGCAGTCTCCTTGCACCATCCAAGCTGAAATGCAGAAGTAAAAAAATCCATTCTCAGTGAGGAAGAATCATAAAATCATAAGCCTGAAAAGGACCAAAAATCATGAAGAAAAACCTTTTCTTAAAGAAAAATTATTTCTGAGCGTATCTGGCATGCTCTTTAAGAGACATTCTGTGATCTTGCAGTGTGCTTCTGGGACCTCCTCTCTTCATTGTCGCTTGTAAGATAGCTTTAAATTAATGATAAGGAGGCCATTCAGGGCATGGGCTATGCTGAGGATCACAGCTTCCATTCTGAATGAGAGAATAAAGTAAAGTGATATTGAAAGCAAGGAGGGAGAAACAAACACAGTCAGTAAGCCTATAAAAGTCTTAGCCAATTGCGATGGCGAACATCCTGCTGGCGAGGGTGACCTTGAATGAACTAAGTGGGATAAAGTCATCAGCCTGGACTGACGGCTGAAGAATCAGGCTGGATTCCAGCAAACTGAGAGAGCAGATTCCTGACAAGAGTCTCCTGAGCTGTGGCAATGGCTTCTCGGTGTCGGAAATGTGGACAACAGGTGCCCAGGAATCCACCTTTCACTGCGGTCCGGATAACAGAAGGAGAAATGAAATCTTATCATGATTTTATAGGAGGATGCATTAGACTGGAGCGCATGGCAAAGAAAGGTATGTGCAGCATCTTTAAAAAAAATAGCATCTTCTCTTACTGGTAGCTGCATTGCATTCCTAGGAGATTTGAAAAAAAAGATTATTTTTCTAGTGCTTTCTATGAGGATTCAGTGGTAAAGACAGGTGGCTGGATTCGGATATTAACTCAGATAAGAGTGCATCATTTGACTTGGCTGTATATTTTTGGGATATTTGCTGTAATTTGACCTAGAGGAGGTTAATATGAATGCTAGACTCATTCTGAATAAAAGTTTATTTCACTTGGGTGTTAGACACGGAGGTTTCTATATATGTCTGGAGCATGTATTTGCTGTGCATGTAAAATACCTTTTTGAAATTAATATAAGGAGATGGGGCAGTGTGTATCATGACCCAGTTGACCCTGTCACCCTGTGTTCCTAAACTAGTACGCAGAAGGTCAGTATCTTTGTCTCTATAAAGATTCTGGTTTCACTGTACTCATAACAGAAACTTGGACTATTGTGCTTTTTTTGCTTTGTGTGAGTCAGTCTGGCTACAGGGCAGTATTCCACTTTGAGTGGGTTGCTAGTATAAGATGCTGGTGTTCTGGCAATTTCTGCTAATTTCATGTTAACTCTGAAGTGGAGTGATGGTAGTTGAAATCTAGGTTGTTGACTGTTTAGTCACATATCAAGGTTGCTGAATCATAGAACACTTTTTCTCTATGTGTCATTTGAGAGAAAGATTAACCAAGGAGCCCTTTAATTTCATTTGCTCTGTTAGCTTGAATAAATACTTAGCAAATCTGAAATCCAGAAATTTATAACATGTTCACTAGTACGTGACAAAAAGATCCCCAAAAGTATGCGATATAGTTGTACTTTCAGGTTGAATTGTTTATTGTGATTTAATTAGCTCTTCAGCAAAGAGAGTTGTATTCAATCTGGTAAATCGAGAATATTCTGACAAAAAAAAGAGATGGACCAGCAGCAGGTCATCTGCTAGCAGCTACTGCTTACCAATTGGGGTTTGCAGATGCTTTCTTTAATAGGGCTCTAATGCACAATGACAGGGTTTGAAAACTGCAAGGCCAGTGCATTGTACCTCCGCTTCTGTTGGCCATCTATCCGTGCTGATTTTTGGGCTCAGTGCCTACCTATGAATTGTTGTATTTGGCTGACCTTTCGCTAACACTGATGTTTTTAGTTGCACTCTTTGTAATAAGGCATTCTGAGTTCAGCGTAGCACGGCAGCGATGTCTGGTATCTGAGTAAAAGACAGAACGGAATTAACTGAAATTCCTTCCTGCATCTTTGGTCAGGTGCTTCCAGGTTGCTTACGCCCCTGGGGGCCCGTGGGCCTGCTGGAGGCAGAGCTCAGGCATCTGCTGCTCTTCTTCTTCCTGTAGGTAGAGAGGGGAGGACACCAGTAAGAGCTTTGCCATGGTTACTGTTCCCAGGGAAACACCTTCCCTGCCTCTCATGTTGAGAGATGACCTGGCATAGTATTATGGGCAGAAATCCCTTGGAAAATCATTTTCTGCTAGAGAACAGATAGTCTGTTAACTAGTCTGAGCCTGGTGCCATTTTGTGAGGCAGAACACATCTTTGCTGCTTTTGGTTTAAATTCGACCCAAAAGGCCACAGGGAGGCAGAAGCTGGGTTATTGCTAGGGACAAGGTGCCTTCAGGCGCATGCGTTAGAGCTGCAAAAATAGACCAGTGACAAGTCTGCATGTGCTGACCATGGCAGAAGGGGGCTAAAGGGCTGGCAAGGTGGCACAGGTATTCATAACAACACTGCCTGGGTTCTTTTTTCCTGCTCTGAACTGATTCTGACCCTGTACTCATACCTTGTCTTGTTTTGGCCTTAGTTTTCTTATCTGTAAAGTGGAAGCAGTGGGAATTACCTGCCTCCATATAGTGGATCCTGATGATGTAGCTATGACTATCCTTTGAAGATGAGACCAGTTTCCCTTTGCAGTAGGTGCTGTATAAACACAGGGGAAGAAAGATGATCTGTCCCAGAGGACTTGGGCTCTTCCTGCCCCATCTTGATAGTCCCTTCCTACTAGCAAAGATGACTTGACAAACTCTAGGGGTGGATGTGTGCCTTTTTCTCAGGCTGGTTCTGTCTGAACGTAGTGGCAATGCAGGATCATGGATCTCTGTGGCATGTTCTGACTTGACTCTCACATAGGGGTACCCTTCCTGCAGTGTAAAGATCCAGCTGGATCTTTTGTTGAGGGCTAATTGGCTAGTGCTTACTCAGTACTTCAGGCACTCCAGAGTATGAAGCATTTTTCACGTACAGACCACATCTGTCGAGCCCTGTGAATATTCTGTGTCAATTTTATCTCTTGTACTAAGTATCATAACCAGAAGAGATGGAAGGCACACAGATAACCACAGCAGAAATAGAGGCCATGTGGTTGCAGTCAGGCCTGGGGTGGCCTGCAGGTAACCTACCTTTGATCAGCAGTACCCCATAGCAAGCAGTGCTGTGCCAAGCTAGTCCAGTTCCTGGATCATGCAAGTTCAAGGCTTCCTTGGAATCAATGTGATTTGTTTTGATGAGTGGTTGAAAGTGTTTGTGGTCTCCTGTTCATGTAAAGAAATGAAAATAGTGAATGCTTACAAAAAGACGGTGCTGCTTTGAGGGGCAGTCGAAGGGCAGTTTCCTTATGGCCACGTGGTGACTGCTCAGAGCTCCACAGCCCTGGCTCCCTGCAACAGGCAGGGGAAGGACCTTGCTGTATGAGCTGACCTACAGGTGCTGAAGTCCCCTCTGGGGTATGATGTACAAATGGTGCTACTTTGAGTACCAGTATGTGACCTTGAGACTCTGGGAGCTGCAGCCCCAACGTGCTATAACTGACGACCAAGAGGAAGGAGCCCCCAGAAAGCCAGGCAATAAATGTGGCAGGCACTCCAGTCCAGAGCTGATCCTCCTTGTAGTACTCTCAGCTGCTCACAAAAGAGATACTGACGCTGAAAGCAAAGCGTAGCCTCTTATCGTGAAATATATCATTCTTGGACAGTGGCTCATGTGCCTTTTCAGCACTGACATGACTATTGATGCCACACAGCTGCTCTTTTATGCTTGAGAACACCTCATGCCAAAATGGCCCCCTCTGTCCCCAGATGCTCTTAATTAGCCTGCCTTGTTGTGGTGCTTAAGTTCTCCAATGGGACCACATAGTTACTGGGGCTTAACATGTATGGATGAGCATGGGCTGGTTAGCCTATGTTTTTGCATGTTGTGGAGCCTGAGGCTGTATGCAGATTATATATTTTTTGAGTGAATAAATGTGTGGTTTTTATCTGTGCTCAAGGCTGGTGGCTGTTTAGAACAGGGTAATGAATCTGCAGACACTGAGTGTGCAGTTTGTTACCGAGGCTGTTCAGGATTTTGCTGTTGCTGCAAAAACAGGCAAGATCCTCCTTGCCAGTAGGATGTGGTCCTGTCTCTTGTGCTAACAGGGTATTTCTGATCTTGTCCTTCTGTAGGACAGAGGAATGCTGCAGTTCTGTCTGTCCAGAAAACATGAGCACTTGTTCTCAGTCCTACTGCTGTGTCTCTCTTACTGCTGGAAATGAAAAGCAGTTCTGCAGATCCATCTGTTCAGGGAGGAAAAGGGACTAAAGTATTGGAAATGGTTTTAGAGCAGTTAAGGATTTAAAGATAGAAAATGGCTTCTGTGGTGCCATCTCCAGAAGGAAATCCCATCTGAATGAGATCAGGCTGAAATTTCTTGGACTCTTTGGAGCTTCTCCACCTTCAATAGTGAAATAAATGGGAAACGCTTTCCTTTCCCACACGGCTGACCTTTTTACAGAGGTGATGGTTACTGGGGAAAGTGACTCTAACGTGAAGCCTGAAATCTCCAGTGTAAGTGGAAGGTGTTTCTAAGCCCCTTGAGACTCAGTCACAGTGCCTCCTTGTGCATGGCTCAGAAATTTTCTTGGTTTATTTGCATTCAGTATCTGTTCTCCTCTTTAATGTAAAATGCTACCTAGGGAACCTGGGATAAATTCTTTCAGCTGGCTCTCACTGCAAAGAAAATAGCTAAAATAAAATATTCTGGTTTCCATAGAGGTTTTTCTAAGAAAAGATCCTTATCCTAGATGCTTCTGTCTCTCTTCACCTGTTTCCATTGACACGCAGCCTGCTCTGCTGCTCTTGAACAATACTGAACCCTGTTTACCTAATCAGAAAAAAATCCAGAGAATAGTGATGAAAATAGGGAGGGCATAGCTTGATTTCCATTTAAAAAGAGTTTTGAGAGATAAGTAGTTCCGAGAAGATCAAGAGAACAAATTCTCAGAGGGCAAGTTATAGCAGAGACCTTCTGGGTATTTATGTTTTTCCCTTCCTCCCACGATACCAGAACAAGAAACAACTCAGTGAAATGGAAAAGCATTAAACACTGTTAGACAGATTGCTGTAATTGGTAGTGTCTTGTTAACTTGTGGGACTTGTTACCACAAGATAATAGCTTGGTTCGCTTTTTTTGTATTGCCTAAATTGTAGTGTAAGCTGTCTGGGGAGAAGATTTCAGGGGAAAATGGTGCTGAATGTACTGGGAGGTTGGAGAGCATCTGTGCAGAGCTCTCGCCCTGGTTATGCCCATGGAACTTTTTCTCCAATTTCAGCCAGTTTGACTGCTTCAAGCCCCACTTAAAGACCCGCTTCTGCTGTGCTAGTATGTTGATCTTGGGTACAAATTCTGCTGCTTCTTTATTATCTGAATCTTGCTGGGGATTAGCCTGCCCAGTGAGGTTTATAAGTCATGCGATCTCCTCCTTTACCACCTGGACATTATCTAGTAGAATTACTGGTGCTCAGGTATAAAAGAATGATAAACAAAGCTTGGTTATAGCAGCCCAGCTTCCTCTATATGAATATTTGAACTATGCCAGGTGTCTTGTTGCACAAACTTCTGATCCTATTAGTTCATTCCTGTTCTCAAGGACAAAAAAAAAAAAAAATCCTCCAGGCTTTTACAACAGACAAGAATTATTGGCCAGACATTTCTTTTTTCACCTTTTTCTAAGCCAGAATGTTTCAGCAACTTTTTTCTGCACAGAGACAGCAGTTTATTCATATTCAGAACCTGTTCCTGTGAGTCATTAAATTGGGGATTGCTGAGTTCGGGCTATTTGTCTGAACTCTTGAGTCACCACCTTGGTATAGTGTGCTGCTGTAGGGGCCTCTAAGGAGCAAGGGTCTACATGGCTGAAGGTCTGATTATGAAATTGGGATACTGTTAATTAGTAAGGTCATCCTCTGCTAGCTTTGGGAAAAGCTGAGGTGTGATGGGATGAGGTAAAGGAATGGGATACTTTGTTCCATTTTCCCTTGACTTTACCACTAGACTCAAGAAGGGACATCTGCCAGAGGAAGGATGAAATTAGGGGCAACTATCAAATTTTTAAATCAAAACCACAATAAGAATCAATGGTCTGGAAATTAAATTGAGAGCTTTGAAATGCAAGCCAATTCCTTTGTGTTAGACCAGCACCAGGGGAAGCAGTGGATTTGCAGCTGCCTGGAGTCTTTAACATAAGATTAAGGAGCTTTCTAAAATGCTGGTTTAATCCAATTTCTGTGAACTTCTTGTGTGTTCAACAAGTCAAACACAATGAACCTAGTGGTTCTCCCTGGTCCTGCAGTGAAAGAATCTGAGGAGATGATCTCTTGAGTTAGAGGCACTCGGGTAGAAGCCATTCCTTCTCATGCTTTTGGAGAGCCATAACCACAGGTGAACGTGTGGGGTCAGATGCTTGGATGGTGCCAGTTATTTCAGTGAAATTGGGCTGTATTATAGTAACTGAGGATTAGGTCTGTGAATATTTTTTTTTTAAAGTAAACTTCTGTATATACTGCAGATGCTTACCAGTAACAAAAATGGAAACATCAGTAAGTATTACTGTATTCCATATGCTGTATGCTGGCGGGACAATATTTGGGTAGTAAAAAATATTGTTGCACTGAGAGAGGCACAACTAAGCCTTTTGAGCTTGGCAAAGACATTTTACAGATGCACACTGAAATTACCTTTACTAATTATGCAAATGAAAAAATGTCCGACACTTGTAAATCTAGTTTATGAAACAGTGCTGCCCGATGAGCTTTCCTTTGAGCATGCAGTGGACTGAGAGGAATTTCTTGGTGAGTTCACTCCCCTCCTTGTCTCAGGAGTCGCCGTAGGTTAGCCATTTACGTTTGCTTGCAGAGTAGCGTTTAGCCTTCTGACTCCACAGCTGGAGCTGCTACTTCTGCAGCATCTCTACCCACGGGGTTACAAAGATTTTGAGAGTGTAATCATCTGGCACATTTAGCAGCCACTTGCATCGATGTGATGCTTGTCTGTAATGCTTTGGAGCTTCTCCCACCTCTGTTCCTACAGAGGAGGAGTCTCTGCAGGAAGGTTAGGAATGCTCCCCGGGAGAGGGTGGTGCGCTACACCGGACCTTGGCTGGGGAGCTCTGCTGTGCGCTGCCTGTTGGGGGGCTCCCGCCCGTGATAAGCTGGTCGCGGTGAGTAGCTGGGCTGTCGTCCGTTCACTGTGCACCAGCAGAGCTGGAGCTCAGTCTCCCACCCGCAGCCTCCCCTCCGGAGAGCAAAACGTGTTTGGAATGGGAGACGATTTTGGTTGTAAATTGGTTACATGTGGACATTTATACCCGTATACGCAGCAGAGAGTAACATTACACATGGGCTACAGCAGGTAAATTCATTTGTTGAGCATGCAGTTTAGGAGAGGCTGCGGAAAGAAAGTGCAATGTAAAAACTTACTATGCATCTTGCCACTTTCCTAGTCTACCTTTATCCACCTAGTGTCTGTCTGTAATGCTACAGGTGTCTTAAACTCTTATACGTATCTCGTACCTAGCATGGTGATGCTGTACTTTGATTTGGCATTTATCTGTAACTACATATAAAATCCGGTTTGTTTTCTCATGCTAGACTATAAACATTGTGATAATTTGTAGGTTGGCTGATGGGGGAAGGATGTGCTATCTGGGTGTGTTATCCTTAAGACAGATCCACTCCAGTAGCCTATCTGTACAGACAACTTTGGTCTGCCTCTCATTTTACAAGTGGGAAAAAGTGAGGTTGGCTGGTGACCTGGATTCCTCTCACTGTGCCTCAGTTTCCCTATCTATAAAATGAATGACACTTGTCAATTTTTAGCCTGACTGATGGCAGGACATGTAGAAGAAACAAGATGTTACTACTGCATTATGCATCCTAGGGGACAGCTGCTCTGCTGTACCTTAGGTAAAGAGTGACTTGTATCTAAAGTTACTGAGCTGCAGGGGTTTGTGGTAGGAAAAGGGCGATTTTATCAATAAACCTAATGCTAAAGTGATGACGCAGTATTGCCTCAGACAGTTATAAATGCCATGTTACCATTGTCACACCAGCATGAAAGCACATGTGTACTTTCTTCATGCATCGTGCAAGCTTGTGTCCTGAAGAATTTGCTGAACTAGAGATGTAGAACTGATTACTCCCCTGCCCAAGAGCTGGCGTCCTGTTTCCAACCAAATTCATAGATCTCGTGCAGTCTTCTCCTTTGTCTTTAAATGACAGTACTGTGCTTTGGTGTGTGGGTGTGCCCTCAGGATAGTACTCCCAGATAGCTATTCCCAGCAGTGCTGTTGGTTTCCCTTGGCCCTGAATACTCTACTATTTAAAGTTATTTTCACAAGAGCCCTTGCCATGCCTTAGTCTGAGCAAGTGAATCTGATGTTTGTCTGTGCTAAACTGCAAATGCCTCCAAAGTGTCCAAGGGTCTGAGTGGAGAGCTGCCTGGAAGAAGCCAGCTGTATCCTGGGGAGGGTTAAAGCCTGGGTATGGTGCATGTCAGAGGTCTCTGCTGTGGTTTGCGTTTGAGGCAGTTACTAAGCAATTTGTGCAGTCTCCTCCAGGAGAGCGTCAGCTCTTTGGTGCACCGTTGGTTAGATCCAGGACTGCTTCCACAGAAGGCTGCCTCTCTCCATCCCTCCCCTCTGCCTCCTGTGAACTCATTACCACAGCGGGACTGCAGAGAAGCCAGCCTGCGACACCAGGGAGGGCACATGCTTGTGAGTGTGTGTGGGTCTAAAGGGGAGGCATCACTCTCTGCGGTGTGTTTCTGTTGCTTTTTCTAATGGGCGTCTGAACTGAGATGGTGGTGACAGCTTGGAGAAGGCTGCTGGAGGGGTGGCTGGGTCTCCTTGGGCAGAGAGGTTGGCTGTGAGCAGTATTTGTCCTGTTACTGAGACATATATTCAGAGTGCTGCTGGCAGTAGTGATGGCAGCTGTGGCTCACTGTTTGTCTCCAATGGCAGTAACCAGGGAAATAGGTTTGAGCTAACTGGCCCCTGTTCAGGAGTGAGCAAGAAAACAGTCCTTCAGCTCCTGAGCCGAGCAGTCCCTCAAAAGTTCCGTGAATAGGCTCTGAAATTATTTTGCTGGATGCAATAGTTCAGAGCAGGGCCAGTGGCTGGAATTTTTCAAAGATCCTGTTTCAGCTATGAAACTGTCTGCTGGCAGGCTCTGGGGAGAGAGGAGTGAAGTCTGCCATACAGTCTGCCGTATCTCTTGATTAGCTTAGTGTCCAAGTATTGTACTGAATGTGTTTTAGTTTTGCAGTTTGCCACATGCGGTTTTTGTTATACATGATGGATTTTAACATGACAGTGTGGAAATGTGAAACCTTCTTTTGTAGCATTCCGTTCTCTGAGCAGCAATTCGTGTTCTAGCAATCCAGCATTGTTGTGAAGCACAGATTTTTGGGAAGAAGACGAATTAAATTCTCTCTGGCAAAAATTAGAAACAATCAAGAAGTGTTTACTACTGAGGGATGAGACAAGGGTCTGCACCATGCTGCTGTAAATCTGGATTAATTTCTTGAAGTTCTTGCTAAGATTGGACCTTGGCCTTTAATGCCTTTTATTAGGGAAGTTTCTTTTTTGGGAAGAGCAGGATATAACATCCCCCCTATAATATTTCAGCATGTGCTCTGTGAAATCAAGCAATGTCCGTCTCAAAAAAAAAAAAAAATTGCTGAGCAAATGATGTGAAGTGATGTTTTTCTCTAGCTCTTTGCCGATTATGGATAGTTCAGAATGTATAGTGAAGATTTGTTAATCATTCAGACCTCTTATGATTTTACAGAAATATAACAAGTGTCTTCATAATAGGATGGGACATGAAGTCACTGAAACTGAACAGTGAGAGTATATGCTTTAAGAATTTTATATGAGTTCGTATAACTTAGTTTTTATTTGGAATAATTAATCAAGGATTCTTAGATGTGTGCATAAGTGTCTGGTGCATTCTGACACTAAGTAGTTGTCAAAATCCTTGAAGTATGACTATAGATACATATTTATACACACCAATGTATTTTTGTAGAATGTACCAACAGTAAATCAAATACTGGCTTATTTTCACCTTCTTTCCAGTTTACTTATGTAGGAGAAAGATTTTTTTTTTTTTTTTTTTCACCAATCAATTTTAAGACATTTTCTTTAAAGACAAACAAAAATATCCCAACCAAACAAGAACATCAAAAGACTGCTTTTGAAGTTTATCAAGAAGTGCTTAAATGGAAGAAGTGGCAAAATCTGTTTCTTTGTCCAAACAAGTCTATACTAGAATTTTTTGAAGTTGGCTTAGAAAGCTGAAATAAACCCTAGAGGGTGCCCGTTAGCAGTAGCAGCACTACATGTAACAGTAGCAGGGACCCATCCTGCCTGGCTTGGTAACAGCCTGCTTGCCAGTTTGACACAAAAGTGAATAATTGATTGTTAAACTATAGGTAGACCTGATTGACTGTCAACTTCACTGCTTCCCCAAGCCTTGGAGTTCCCCAGGCTCAGATTTTGACTCTGTATCTGAACTTCCTGGCCGTTGTCTATCAATTTAGACTAATAGATACCTAAATGTTTAACAAAACAGGGCTCCAAGAATACGTACATTTCCTGTAGCTTCAGTGCAGCTGCAAGTGGACTTAACTTCACCTTATGCACATGCCTGAGGGGGTCTGCTGAATTAGTAACCACTTGAAAGTCTGGATCGAAAGCTTGGGGGAAGTTCAGGTTTGGATCCAAAATAACTGTGGTTCCCTTGCATTTCCAATGTAAAGAAGGAGCATGCTGGACTCTCTGTGACTTGAAAGTCACTGCAGGCAAGTCCTTGAAAAGTCCTTGCAGTTTGCTAATGGCTGGTGTGATCTTAAGGGTAAGCTAGAAATGTCCCTGTTATGTAGTGGCAATGTCGACCTGCAAATAACTGGGAATTCTAATTCTCCCCAGCATCCCTGCCTCCCTGATGCTTGCCTGTCTGTAGTACTTACCTTCTTGGACAGCCTTCCAATGTCTCCCTTAGAGGTTGCCACTAATGTCTGCTTTGAGCCACCCTTGAATCTTTCATTCAGTAAGCTTTAAGCACAGGTGTGTGTTAATGGGTTTGCATCTTTAGGGTGGTAAGATTTTTCCAGTTACCGCAGCAGCCCAACATACCTGCTCAAGAAACTGAAAGTGAGGGGAGGACTCCAGCTGGGAGGACTTGATTTCAGTTCTTTGATAGAAACAGTTCTTCTTTTTACCCCCTTCCAAGTCAGCCACAGTAGACTCCTAATGTGTACCATGCCCGCATGTAAAAACTACTTGTTTAACTAAGTCTGTAACCACCCCTGGAGCATGGGAAAACACAACTGCTAAACAGGTATTTTAATCTGTGACCTCTCCACTCCTGTAATTTTATATTAAAAGTGAACATCAAACTTAGTCAATGAAATGAACTGAAAAATGCAGTGAGCCAAAGTAATTTGAGCAATCTTTGCTAAAAGACTTAAAATCAGAAGAAATGTTTAACGTTCCCGCAGAGCAAACCTCAGATAAAACTGTACATTCTTCATTAGGCTGTATGGAATGCTTTAGAAATACTGATTAGCATAACAAAAGGAGAAAACTTCAGAGCAGATCTGCTGTGCAATACAAGATCACATCAGGCACCAGTTCAGCTTCTGCCCAGGTAGACACTGAAGGTCACAGGTTTTTGAGCTCTTCAGAGAAAACTGTCCATTGCTAGCCTTTCTCTCTTTCACGAACATTGTTTGAGAAAGCTTGCAAGGCAATTCCATCCACACCATGGCCTAGATCTGTCCCCTTCTCAAGAGATCAAAGCATATCAGCAGTGTATCACTTGAGACAGTTGGAGTCTTGCTAACCTTGCTTGTCCAGGTTTCTACTACATTAGTGTACACAAAGTTGGGTTTGCTGTTACAGTTT